>RJWJ010001633.1:0-64867 GCA_004363605.1 Indri indri | reverse complement strand
GGTAGATGCTTCTGGTGACAAGGGCAGCACAAGCCACCGCCGCCTGCCCTTGCCGGTCCAGGTAAGCCCACCCCAATGCACACTGCCAGCGCTCCCTTCTGAAGTGCCTGTTGACTCCCTGCCGCTGGCTGGAGGGGGTTGGCTCTCCTATGTCCCTGCCCCCCCCTTCTGATCCTTCACCTTGTCCACACTCGCCCCATCCAGCCCTCACCCCAACTGCCTGTCCTGACAGAGAGCCAGGGCCTACTGAGCCTTCTCCCTGGGCCTTGAAATGGTGGCATCACCCCGTGAACCGCGGGCCTAACACTCCCTGGAGCTCGGCCCAGCCCCGGATGTAAAAAGGCAGGTTCTTGGACCCCATTCCCAGAGTCTGATTTTGTAGGTCTGAGGCAGGGCTCCAGAAGCCTTGTTTAAACAGGTGCCCACCTGTCCCCCCATGTGTCTCTGATGGCAGCTGCCCCAATACCACATGTTGAGACACCTTAGGGCCTCGGCTTCCTCCGCTGCAAAGTCAAAGACCACAATACACACGTGTGCAGCGCCTGCAGGTTCTAAGCTAAAGCACCTTCCCAGCGATCCTCCCCCTGAAGCTGGGGACCCAGGCACAGTGAGTGACCTGCCCACGGGCACACACCCAGAAGAAACCTGGGCGAGGAAGCCAGGTCTTCCGCCCCGAAGGGCATGACAGCACAGATGAGACCTGACCACAAGTGCCTTTCCTCCACTTTCTGTCTTTGGAGAGCTCAAAGAGAAATTTTTTCCAATAGGCAAAATGTATTTTTTCCCCGAAAGAACACACGACCCTTCTGCTGTCTGCACAGCAGCCTGGAGCCTGGCTTCTTTCGTTCCTTAAATCAAGGCCAGGGAAACAGAGCTGAGGGCCCTTTTCCTCCTGCTTGCCCTCAAGGAATCATTTCCAACACAGTGGCAGTGAGAAAACGGTCATCCACTGGGCTCCGAGGTCACAAGTCTCCGGGGCCCAGCAAGGGGAGAAAGTGCTGGAAAGGAGAGATTAGAGCCCCTGGCAGGTGCTGAAGGAGGGGCCTTCGGGTAACACCTCCCATCTGACATGCTTAAGAAAGGGGTGGGTAGGGGCTTCAGAAAGGTTCCAATGTGAGGTGGAGACGCAGCCCTGACCCTGGGGAGCCCCAGTCTGGGGGAGACATGCCCTGTCCTCAGGCTGAGCTGAGATCTGGGTGAACTGACCACCACACATTCCTGGTTGTCTCTAAACAAAGCCCATAAATGCTTTGAACTCAGCGAAGACTGGCTGCAGCACAGAAATAGACACATTTTCCTGGACCAGGGTCCTTAATGGGGGTCACGGACTCTCTGAAACTGTAAGCAGAATATGGCATATTGGTGCACATACATGGATACACTCTTTTGCAGAGCTTTCATCAGATTCCCAAGGAGATTCATAAGGCTGAAAGGTTAAGAAAAGATGGTTTATCTTCTTCCCAACAATCCACCTTAATCATCCCTCCAACCTAGGCAAAAGGTGGGGGTGTTGAGAGCACAACTTGGAGTTTCAGCTCTGCCCCTTACGAGCTGTGTGGCCTCAGGCAAGTGACTTAACCTCTCTGTGCTTCAGTACCCCCATTTGTAAAGAAGGGGTAATAATCGGGGTTTTCTGAGATTAGTAGAGTTCATGCATGCAAAGCAGTGAGAATAGTGTCTGGCACATAGTAAGCTACAGTTCAGTGCCTGGCATACAGTAAGTGCTCAATAAAGGCCTGTGGAGAATGAAGATGGCTTCTAGGAGCACCCTACATTCTCCCCACCCTGCTCTGCAAAGGCTGGCTGTGGCAGGACCCAAGGACATGCCCTCGCCCACCGCCACCCATCCGGCTGTACCGCCTTCCTTGAGGGGAGACTGGGGCCGGTGAGCCAAGGTCAGGTAGAAACAGGAATCCTGACGGCCCCAGAGACCCCTGGACCTGCAGGGCCTGCCAGCATCACCCCATTTCTCTGTGGAGCAATCAACACCACACATCTGGCAACTGGGGTGGGAGAGGGATGACGCAGATCAGGGACACAATCGGTGCCAAGTCCTTTGTTGGGCCCTTAACCTGCGACACCCTACTTACCCTGGCGTATCGACGCCAGGAGGTAGATGTGGCTCCCATGCCACAGGCAAGGCGGCTGAGTTTAAGACATGCGCCGGTGTCGCCTGGCTTGTCAGGGAGTGTGCTAAGATCCGAACTCTGGAGCCCAGGCTCATCTGGAGGTGCCACGGGGGCGCCTGCATTGCCAAAAGCCAGGGGCTCCCACAGCTCCATCCGGCCAGCAGTGCCCCACAGCCTCGCTGCCCTGTTTCCTGCCCCCGGCCTCTTGGAGCTGCTCCCAAATGAACAACCGGCGCGAAGAACTGGAGGGTTTCCCATCTCCCCCTCCCAAATGAACGACCAGAGAGAGGAACTGGAGGGTTTCCCATCTCCCCCGCCCAGCTCCTGGCCTAACAGGCAAAAGTCACCCAGGAAAGCAGGGAGGGAGCCGGGGAGGAGAGGGATCCTGGCGCCCAGCCCTGGCACTCACCCATCGCCCCTTTCAGATCCCTTGTGCACTGTCTCCCTGGCAAGCAACCTCACCCAGATCTAGAATGCAATTTTCGCATGGCTTAAGAGCACTCCTTCCTGGGGCTATTTGCATTCACTTTATTAATTACTGCAATAATTGTCCCTCCCATGCTGCATGGCCAAGGGGTGAGAGCATGAGCTCAGACCTCGAAAGCATCCAAGCTGGAAGCATCCACACGGCCACACGGTAAAACTCTGTGACCTCAGACAAGCTACCTCACCTCAGCCTCCTTTCCTGTGCACGGGTCACACACCTGCCTTGTGGCATTGTCGTGAAGCCAATGGCTTAAAACAGAAATGTGGAAAGTGTGCTCAAGTCTCCTTTCCTCTATGCCCCTCTGGTCCCATCCATCCAGTCTTAAAGGTTGACCTCAAAATCTCCTCCCAAACTGTCCACTCTTCCCCCCGCCACCATAGCCATCGTCTGGCACTTGTAGGCTGCAATGGCCTCCTGCCCAGCAACGTGCTTCAGTGCCTCATGTCCCCACCCTCACCAGTCCATTCTCTTCCCAGCAACCAGAGAATTTTCTTTAAAGGTCAATCAGAAGTCCTGTGTAACACCTGCTGCCCAACTGCTGTTAAAATAATAAATCAAATTCCTTAGCACACTGCGGCCGGGCGCAGTGGCTCACGCCTGTACTCCTAGCACTCTGGGAGGCCGAGGCAGGAGGATCGTTTGAGCTCAGGAGTTCGAGACCAGCCTGAGCAAGAGCGAGACCCTGTCTCTCCTATAATAGAAAGAAATTAGCCAAACAACTGAAAATAGAAAAAATTATCTGGGCACGGTGGCGTGTACCTGTAGTCCCAGCTACTTGGGAGGCTGAGGCAGGAGGATCCCTTGAGCCCAGGAGTTTGAGGTTGCTGTGAGCTAGGCTGATGCCACAGCACTCTAGCCCGGGCAACAGAGTGAGACTCTGTCTCAAAAAAAAAAAAAGAAGTTGTTAAAAAAAAAATTCCTTAGCACAGTCTGCAGGCCATGATCTGCACCCCACATTTTCTCTCTGACCTCATCCTCCTCTACTCCCCCACTTCTCACTCTGCCCCAGCCACACTGGTCTCCCTCTGGTTTCACAAGCATACCAAGGTCTTTTCTACCACAGGACCTTTGCACTTGCTGTTCTCCCTACCTTAATCACCCTTCTTCCAGATCTTCCCTCAGCTCAGCTCAAATGTCACCTGCATGTCCTGTCTAAAACATACCCAACAGCCACAAACTTATTTACAGAGCACTTATACCTATCAGACATTATTTGCTTAATCAAAAAATGTGTACATTTGTTTATATTCCACCTCCACCCACATCCCACATGAGTTCTATGAGGGGAGAGAGTTTGCCTGTCTGGTTCACCCACATGTCCCCAGCACTTAGAACTGTGCGCGGCAAAGGCAAGACTCTCAATGGCAAATGAAGATCAATGTCAATTATCCAGTGAATGAATGTGTCACTAGTGTTCAGTTATTGGTACCTATTAGCATGATTAAGCTTATCCAGCACATTGCAGTTTATACAGAACTCACAGATTTAATCTCTTTTGCCTTCCTAACAATCCTACAGGATGCGGTCAGGACCAGTATTCTCCACCACTTTATAGACGGAGAGACTAAAGTTCGACAACTTCAATGACCTGGCCCAGACCTCAGAGAAGTAAGCCAGAAACTGCAGTGACTGTCAGTGTCCCGCCTAGGTTTCTGCCATACCCAAGGTGTAAAGCTGTCCTACTGGGGCCTTCAGGTGCTGTGCCAGGCCAGTAGAAAAGATGCCAGAGGATGGAAGCAACTACAGTGATATGAAATCACACTAAGCCTTTTTTCCTTGGCTGGCAAACTGGCAGACAGAGAAGCAGTCAGAGGCCAGCCAAGCTGCAATAGGAGAATCACCCAGTCACCTGTCCACTGACCATCTGAGGAGCCAGTCTTCAGAGATGCCTCTTGTAGCCCCAGGGAGGGCAGGCAGCCTCCTCGGAAAGCCTCCTGTGGCAATGCCAGGGCTGCCCATCTACAGCAAGCATTCCCCAGGCTCTTCCTGCTAACAGAATCCACACAAGTTCAGAGCTGATGAAGACCCCCTGAAGTCAGGGAAGGCAGGCCCTTGGCCCTAGTCTAGGGGTGGACATGGAACCTAGCTTTGGCCACTGAAATACACATGGAAGTTTGCTGCAAGATTTTGGGAGAGAAAGTGTGTTCTTCAAATAAAACTTTTCAACGAGAAGCCTCTGGCACTACGCCTAGCTTCCTGTCTTTGGATGTGGCTGTGATGCCTGAAGCAGAGGCAGCCATTTTGTACCAGTGAGGCCTACCACTTAGATGATAGCACAGTAGAAAGAGAGCAGGGTCCTTGATGGTGAAATGAGCTAATCTACCTCCAGACTCACTGTGACCTGAGAAAATAAATGTATTTCAGGTTTAAAGCCACTATCAGTCAGATTGCCTGTTACGTACAGCCGAAATATTCCTAACCAAACCTGACTCCTCTCTGCCCCAGAGCTTTCCAGCCTCATTCCCATGCCTCCTCCCTCCCCTTTCTTCCCAACGGTAGGTCACCTCTAGCGATGGCCTTGAGTCTGAGCAGGGAGGCCTGTGAGCTGGCAGAGGAGGTTTGGTAAGCTACCACACATGATCTGGATGCCATGGAAGGCTGGCTTCCATCCTGTGACACCCTCTGCCTGCTGCTCCCTGGGGATTTGGGTCTGCCTCTCAGAATCATAGGCATCCCTTAGCAAGGACGGCCTCTCCCATCCCTGGAGAGAGACGCCTACCTCTGGGTCACACCTACCACAGTTAGTACCCAGGCCTCTACCATGATCCCCATGGAGACCCCAACCCCCAACCTCAAGAAGCCCGCAAGGCTTCGAAGTCTAACGGAACTGGATTTGGATCCTCCTCTACAAATGTACTAGCTGTGTAAACTTGGGCAGGTCCCTTAACATCTCTGAGCCCCAGCTTCCTAATTAGCAAAAAGGGAAAGTACTATCTATCTCACAGGATTATTGTGGGGTTAAAAGATATAGGCATTGTGGTAGGCAGAAACGGAAGATGGCCTTCGAGATTGCTGCCCGCTGGTGTGCACGCCTGTATGATCCCCTCCCCTTGAGTGTGGGTGGGACCTGGGAATATGGTGGGACAGTCACTCGTGTGATTAGGTTATGATACATGACACAGGTGATCAGATGCTCACCCCTGTGATCACAGTTGCTTTACGTAAGACTGTCGTAGCAGCCTGGGGAGATTGTCCCACTGGCTCTGAAGAAGCAGGCTGCCGTGCTGTGAAGGGGCCACATGGCGAGGGCCCAGGGGCGCCCTATAGGAGCTGACAGTCACCCTGGTCTAACAGCCAGCAAGAAAACAGAAATTTAATCTTACTGCTGCAAGAAATTGAGCTCTGCCAAAACCCAGTGATCTTGGAAGAGGACCCCAAGCCTCTGTGGATGAGATCACAGCCCGGCTGACACCTTGAGTCCAGCCTAGCGAGACCCTGAGCAGAGGGGCCAGTCCATGCTCTGCCTGGACTTCTGACCTACAGAGACTGGGAAATAATAAATGGCTGTTGTTCTAAGCTATGGGTTTGTGGTAATCTGTTACAGAGCAACTCAAAACTAATATAATGATCCTAGTTTGAACCATACAAAAGTGCAATTTGAGTAGGTTAAAAACAATTGAGTATAGGCAATTGCACATGGTTCAGCCTAATACAGATGTAAATACTTATTACATGCCCTAGCATGTAGTAAGCACTCAGTAAGTGCCATTGTTAGTATTCCCCTGGCTCCACCAAAACTGAGTACCTTGGCACATCGAATGGTTAAATGGACCTCTTTTTCCTAGCACTAGATTTGACATCTGCCACACTGTCCCCAGGCCTCCCCGTTCCCAGAGCCACCCTTCCCCTGCCTGTCAGAAGGAAAGGTCCAGAGCAGTTTCACACCCCTTCTGAGAGGCCCAGGGTACACTGCTCCCGAGCTGCGCTGCCTCTCAGGCCCCAGGTCAGCAAAATGCCAACCTGAACAGACAGCAGAAAACAATATCTCCGGGGCAGAGGCGACAACTGCCCAAGGGCCTCATACCAGCTAGCGGGGAGAGAGCAGCTGCTTGCGACATTCCAGCAGGACTAAGAGATCAGACTGCCTCTGGACTCTCCCCTCCCCGTCTTCCCTGGGTCTCAGCAGGCCACAGTGGGGAACTGCGCATTGCTTCTACAGCGGGGCCCTGCCCCAGTGCAAAGGTTTCCTGTCGTGTAAAAAATGCAAATCGTTCTTTCTAACCACCATGCTGGTCCAGATCCCTGCACCAGATGACAGGTTGCATAGAGACCTGAAAAATAGTGGCGCCTTTGGGGAATGGGACACCAGACAGGTAAATTTTGACTTGGTCTGCAGGGTGGCTAACAAAGACAGGAAAGGTCTAGAACAGACCATTGGAGTAAGGAAGAGCTTTTGGCTCAAGGGTGTAGGGTTTTTAAAGTCACATTTTCTTTTCTTTTCTTTTCCTTTCTTTTTTTTTTTTTTTTTTTTGAGACAGGGTCTTGCTCTGTTGCCCAGGCTAGAGTGCAATGACACAATCACAGCTCACTACAGCCTCGAACTTGTGGGCTCAAGTGATCCTCCTACCTCAGCCTCCCCAGTTGCTAGGACTACAGGCATGAGCCACCATGCACATCTAATTTTTTAAATTTTTTGTAGAGATGGAGTATTGCTATGTTGCCCAGGCTGGTCTCGAACTCCTGACCTCAAGTGATCCTCTCACCCAAGCCTCCCAAAGTGCTAGGATTACCGCTGTGACACTGTGCCTGGCCTAAAGTCATATTTTCTACAATGTCTGCTGGTATCAACTTCCACAAACCACCTGTGTTACCCACTCCCAAAACAACCTCTAAGAATCCCTAGATAGATCAGACCTCCAGGACCACACAAAGCCTGAGACCCAGGTATAGACACAGATCTTTATTTACTTCCAGGTGTCAAATAATCAACATTAATCACTATTCATGGATTAATCCATTTAATCCTCATACCTGGTAAGGATTATACTTGCTTTCCAGATGAGGAAACTGAAGCACAGACAGCTTAAGTAGTTTACTGGTGGTCACAGAACACAGCTGGGATTTGAACCCAAGGAGACAGGTGCCAGAGCTCACAGTCCTAACCACTGTGCCAAACAACCAAAGCCTTTCTAATCTGCAGCCCTTAGTTTACCACAATCGGTAAAAATAAATAATTGTTTGGGAGCAGACTATAGATTAACCCAAGATACGCTCCACCTGGAGCAGGGGCTGGAACACACCCATCCCCCAGCGTTATCTGCCTTCAGCAGACTCAGCTGGGTCCCCAGGACGGCCCTATGCTCTGGCTCAGATATGCTCCTGCATCGGGCAGCTTTGCTCAGCGCGGAGCGCCCAGGATAGGCATGGGAGAGGGCCCTCCTGGGGCTGCAGTGGGTGGCAGGAACCCTCATCAGGAGCAGAGGAAGACAGGAACTGGAAACTAGCATTCCTGGGAGCCAGAGGTGGCAACTCATAATCTTCCCTGAACCAACGGCCCCTCCACCCCAGCTGTTCATCCTGAAACCCCCTAGACTTCTCACCCCCACCCAGCCCCTCTGCCTGCCCTCCTGTTCCCTGCCCACCAGCAGGTGACACCTAGATGCTCAGGGCAGGGGCGGTCCATAGCCTCCTCTCCTGGGGCCCCGTCAGCACTGACCACAGGGTGCAGGAGAGAGGGACTTGACTCCTTTTAACTGGGGACCATGCAGTGAAGAATATGCCAGAGAAAGTCCTTCTGTGTACCTCTCCCTCCTCCCCACCCTCCTCCTGTTTCTGTCTCTCTCTCTCTGTTCCAGAACCTGAATAGTTGCACCTGGTTGCAGCTAAGAGCTTGATCTACAATTTCAAGGCTGCCCAGATTGTTTCCTCCCCTCCACTCTCTTCCAAGTGACTCCTCCCTCCTCATCCCTCCCCATGAAAACCCACTTTCCCACCCTCTGGCTTTCTGGAGAGCAGGAGCAGGGCCCAGATCAGACCCTCCTCAGGCTGATGGGCCATGTCCCCAGCAAGGGAATGGATGCCAGCGTCGGCCCCCGAGCCACATCTCCCAGGAGCTCAGATGCATCCCAAGCTACTTCTTATGCAAGAGGTTTGAGTCCTTCGGACACACCACTACTTCCAGAGAGCAAGCAAGAGGGACCAAGGGCTACTGCCTTAGAGTAGTTACTTACTGAACACCTACTGTGTGCCAAGCAAGTGCAAAGTAGTGTGCTAGGGCTTCGTGCTCCTCTGCCGCTGCCAGGCACTGTTCTAGGCAGTGAGCTACCTTGGCTAACAGGTTTCTCTGTGAGTACGTGTTGCTTGTTGTTTGCTCTTGACAAAGGGGAAAAACCGAGGCTTCGAGTGTGCCCCAAGTGCTGAAGCAGAGGTTCCATTTCAAGAAGCCTAACTCCAAAACCACAACATCACCTGCCCTGGCTCCCTTTCTCTCCACTGGAGTAGAGGGTCTGTGGGTCTGATTCAGGGTGGGAGTCCCTGCCCTGGAATGCTCTGGGGGAGAAGGGATGAAGTCGACACACCTGAGGTGTCTTCAGAGGTTTAGTCCTCAGTGTATGAGTGACCTGGGGCTCGGGCTGAGTACCCCTGGAAGGGCCCAGGGGACACAGAAATCAGTAATTTGAGCTGGGTGTCTCATGGGTGAGAGGATGCCTGGAAGTGGGGAGCATGAGGCCAGGCCTTTCAGGATGGGGGAGGAGTGAAATGTGGACTGGACGGGCTGTTCGGAGGCTTGGAGGCGGGAAGGATCCCCACGACTGAAGCGGACAGGTATGACTGAAGGCCGGGAGGGAGCGCCAGGAGCAGGCTGTGCGTGCAGAAGGGAGGGAGGGCTGTGCTAGCCCGATGGCTGAGGAGGTGAGACTGGCGCTAATGAGCCATCAGGAATCCCCCAGCAGAGCAACACAAGATACAAATGGCACTGGGAGATAATTCTGACAGCGTGGGGGGGTAGGACTGGGGGAGACACCGGGAGCTGTCACGGGAGCCCCTGGAGGGCCTGGCTGGGGGCAGCTATGCCCCACCACGCCAGCCTGCACTCCCACTCGCCCACAAATCTTCCAGAGACAGTGCCCCTGAACCCCTCCCTCTTTCACGCCCCTGGCCCAGCCTCTCCGGCTCTACCTATTCCTCCCCAACGCCCCGACTTTGTAATACAGGGCTGGCTGGCAACGAGGTCACCTGCATTAAGGGACTGACCAATGAGTGATTTGGAAAAGGATGGGGTGGGCGATGGAATGAGGGCCAGCCAGGGCTCCAGAAATGCTGTCAGTTATTTGAGGACGGGAGCATGGCATCTCTGGGAGAACCTCCAGGCGGTTATGCCTGGGCCACAGTGCCCCGCACAGTCCCAGCAAGGCAGGAATCCTGGGCCAGCCACAGCGTGAGTGCACGAGGGAACAACCCCCTTCACCGCCCATACCCTCTTACTGCCTGGGACAGCCTTCCCCTCACCTAGGACAACCTGGGGCAGACCCAGCTCTTAGGGAAGTTGGCCCCCAACCCTGTGTGACATGACTGAGGATTTGGGGGTGGCAGCCCACAAAAACACTCCTCCTCCTTCCCTGCTGGGCTCTAAAATTTCACACTCAGGGTTCTATTCCTTTGGCTTGAGATTCTGGACCCAAGTCATCCTTTTTTTTAACGGTGCCACTTCAAGTTGTTATCATTTATCCACACCTCAGTATGACTGAGTCAATCTGATCCTTTTCCAAGAGTTGATTTTGTTGTTGGAGGGGAAGGAAGGCTTTAGAATCCTGGGGTCCAGGACGGTGGGTGGGCGGGGGAGGAGAGGATGAGGATGCTGGGGCAAAGAGGGGGAGAATAGAGAGGAGGGCAGAGAAGGGGGTAGGCAAGCCTGCGGTGGACGGGGCAAATCCTTCACTACCCTGGGGAGGGCTGGTCAGAGACAGCCCCAGCGGAGGCCCTGGTGTAGCCTTTCTCCACGTCCCTCTCCCCACTCAGGAGCCTGGACCCCTCTGCTCCTGTGTCTTCCTACCTCCTCGAAGCAACAGCCTGGAGTGCAAACTTTCTGGGATATGACCCCAGCCTGGCTTCCCATCCTGCCGTGGCCACCCGCAGCTGGGCAGGGGCCCCAGGCGGACAGGCGGGGGCGCGTCTTGGAGGCTAGAACACTCTGGGAAGGGGGCGCGCGGAGGTAGAGCGTCGAAGCGGCAGGGGCTGCGGGGCTCCGGGTCCAGGGGCGGGGCACGGGGACCCAGCCAGCGGGCGGCTCACCTGCAGGACACGGTGATCTCCACCTTGGTGGCCGGGATGCTGCCCGCCAAGGAGTCGAACTCGCTCAGCGACGCCATGTCCTCGGGCTGCTCCATCGCCCACCGCACCCCCACCCCAAATTAGTCAATCCCTGCGCGATTCACGCCTCCTCCGGAGCGACTGGAGCCCTGGGCTCTCCCCCAAGTCCAGAGCCAGGGCTGGGCGGCTAGGGGAGGAGAGAGGAGCGCGAAGAGGGGGCGTGGGAAGTGAGAGAGGGAAGGGGGCGGAGGGAGCGGGGGCCGCGGACCGCAGAGGGGGCTCGGGTGACGCCGCGAAGAGGCTAGGGGCCCAGCGGGGAGGGGCCAGGAGCCCGGGGAGCTGGGGCGCAGCGGGAGAGGCGGGGAGGGGTCGGGGAGAGGGCGCCGGGAGGGACTCGCGGAGTCGCGTAGAGGGGAAAGAGAGAGGGGCGCGCGTGCAGCTGTGGGCCGGGGTAGAGGGGGAGCAGGAGACCAGGAGAGGGGCGTAGGGGGCTGGAGGGGCCGGATGGGGCGCGGGCGGCGGGGGTGGCGGGGCGCGGGCAGCGCGGAGCCGGGAGCCCGGAGCGCCTGGGCTGCGCCGCCTCTCGCTGGGTCTCGGCGCGGGCGGCAGCGGGGCTGGGACGCGGCTGCAAGCGCCACCTCCTCGGCTCGAGCTCCGGCTCCGGGGCTCCCGGGCTGCGGGAAAATCAAATCTGCCTGAAGCCGCCGCCTCCCGCCACCCGGGGTGGGCTGCGCGGGGGCCGCGAGCGCCAGAGGGGGCGCCCGCAGGGGCCGGGGCGGGGCCGCGGGCGGGGTCTGTGCGCTGTGAGAGCGTGTGTGAGCGTGTGTCTGTGTGTGTGTGCGTGGCGGGCATGGGGACGCGGCTCCAGATGCTGGGGACGCGGGGGGTGACAGCCGGAGAGGGACCCGGTCGCGCGCGTTTTCGCGTGCGCCCGCTCCCCTCACCTCTCCTTAGGGGTCTGCATACCCGGGGAGGGCGGGTTGTGTGAACCGAGGGGCGCCAGGGTCTATGTGTGCAAGGCAGGGAGGGGCTGGGGTGGGAGGGACGTGTGCAAAAAAGCCCCCCAGGGGTTGGGGTGGAGGGTCCCTGCTGAGTGTGCGCGACCCCCAACCCCGGGGGCAGGTCTCGGAGCAGAAACAGACTGGACATCCCCTTATTAGGAGGGAGCACCGTGGTTTCGCAGTGAGGGGCCTTCTGGCCCAGGTAGGGTCGGTGCGTGGGCGCTTCTCCCTTCCCGCCTCCGGTTCCCGCCGGCCCTGCCTCGCCCAGTCAGGCTGACTAGAGCCTAAACCTAGAGCCAGCGCCCTTCCCCTCCCCCGCCCGTCGTGACCACACGGCTGAGCCAGCCTCCAGGTCTAGAAGCTTCTGCCACCACACTGGGAGGGTGGCCCTAGCTCCCTGGGCTTCTATGCAACCAGCACAGAGTAGATGCCTGCTGTGTGCTGTGTGCGGGGCTCCAGGCCCTTCCCAGGGAGTGAGGGGAGCGTTGAAGCATCTGTCAGGCAGCCCCCTCCCCACCCCAGCCCCTCACGGCCCCTACCGCGCCCCAGCCTCGCCCTCCCGGGTCATTTCCCCAGAGGCTGCACACTCAGACTTTATACTTTTCTCCAGAAAATCCACCCGCAGCCCCTCCTCAGCCTCAGCCTAAGCTTTGCTGAGATGGAGCCTCCACGTTTACCCCCAAGCCGGCTCTTGGAGGCCGGATGCGCCTTGGCCAGGAGGCCAAGAACTTGGAGCTTGGCGGGAAGAGCCACGCCCTCTGGGCCTTGCCCGTGGCATCCGGGCCATAAGGGGTTCATCCAGATTCTGTTTGAAGCCAATTCCCAGAACATCAGATAACAGCCAGAGGCACAGACAGATACAAGAAAGAACGCAGTACTGAGCCTGGGACAATTTACCCATGGCTCGGGATCAGCTGGATTTGGTTCTGCCACGTGGGACGGACCGGACCGGCAGAGGCTGGAATTCCCCAGGCAGCGGGGCGCAGCTGGGTCAGGAGGCCCCAGTCTACGTGGGGTTTGGCCCAAAGCCCTCCCTCCACGGAGAATAACTGTCTTCCTTTCCTAAGGGATGCAAAACTGGGCTTAGAATCTCTACCGTTCCCCACCACCCACATACCTGGTGTAGGTAGACAATGCTTAAAACAAACTTGTGGAGTATGTTCTCCATTCATTCCATGAGTCTTTACCAAGCACCTGCTGTGTGGCTGGCACTTGGGAAATCTTGTTGATAACAATGATCACCACCGTTTTATTTTCAAAGATCTAGATGCCATGCGTAATTTTTTTTTTTTTTTAAGAGAGCAACTCTCCCTACATTGCCCTATTCACAGGCAGGACCATAGCTCACGATAGCCTGGTATTCCTGGCCTCAAGTGACCCTCCTGCACCCTGCCTGTAACTGGGACTACAGGTGCTGCCACTGCACCTGTCCATACTTATTTTTGAGATATTATTCACATACCATAAAATTGCCATTTTAAAGTATACAATTAAGTGGTTTGTCATGTACTCACAAGGGCCATGCCTGATTTTAAATTCTCAAAATAATTATAGGAGTGGGTTATTATCTACATTTAATAAATAAGGAAGCTAGGGCCCAGAGAGGCTAAGTAACTTGTCCATGATTACCCAGCTGGGAACTGGCAGAATGAGGACTTGAAGCCAGGCAGTTGAGAGCAAAGCCTGACCCTGAGCAAGAGGCTTGATTGCCTCTTAGGATGGGGCCAGATGACAGAAAGTCATCAGTGAAATGAGGCCTTGCTGGAGAGGATAATAGGGAGCCATTGCAGGTTGTTGAGCAGGTGAGCAGTGAGATTGAAGTTCTAACGGAGTAATCTTGTAAAGTGACAGCATTTGGAGTAGCAGCGCCAGGGTCTCTTTCTTGAAAGATGTAGGGGCCTGTTTGTGTCATTCCATTCCCTCTTACTTATTGCATTTCCATTAGCTAGATCTTTGGCTAAAAAAAAAAAAAATTACTTTGGGCACCTGCTCTGTGCCAGGCACTATTACAGGCTCAGAGAATAAAAAGGTGAAAGGACACAGTATCTATCCCCAGAGTTCCCGGCCAGTGGGGCCTGTGACGCGTGGACAGCTAACCCACAGCGCAGCACAGGGAGTGCTGCCGAGGAAGGCATGAAGGGCCGGGCACAGAGCAGAGTAGCCGACCGTCTGCCCAGGAGTGGGCCCAGGGAGGGGCAGGGGGAACCGCAAAAATGAGGCGACACTGAGATGGACGTTGGAGTTGACGTCTTAGTTTGTTTCCCTCAGAAGCAGACCCTGAGACAAAGGTTCGAGTGTGCGTAGTTCATTTGGGAGGTGTCTTAGTCTGTTCCTGCTGCTATAACAAAACATTTTAGACCGGGTTTTTTGTAAAAGAAATTTATTTCTCACAGTTCTGGAGGCTGAGAAGTCCGAGATCAAGGTGCCGGCAGGTACGGTCCTCCGCTTTCAAGATGGCACCTTGTTGCTGCATCTTCCCGAGGGGTGAACGCTGCGTCCTCACATAGCAGAAGGCGGAAGGGCAAAAGGGACCCAGCTAGTTCCTTTAAGCCCTTTTCTAAGGGCTCTCACCCGTTCCTGAGGGCAGAGCCTCCTCATGGTCCCACCTCCTAACACTATTACATCGGCAATTAAGTTTCGACAGATGAATTTTGGAGGGACACGTATGTTCGAACCATAGGAGGAGAAGGAGACACTCTGTGGGAGAGACAGGGAAGGGAAGGCAGCCAGTGAAACGTGCTTTATCAAGCCAGTTGTTGCTGTGGGCGACTGGGCTCACTCTCACCGAAGAGCTCCAGGACGCTGTAGACCACACCCCAAACATAGCCCACCAGCGGGGTGAGGGAGCTGGGATGTGCTTCCACCAGCTTCTGCCAGTCCTTAGCTCAGTGGCTGAGGGCTGCTTCTGGAGGGCGCCGATTTCTTGGCGCTTTCGGCCTGAGCAGCGCAGAGTGGCGGTGCAGGTCCCGGAAGCGAGAGAAAGCCTCAGGCAAAGAGACGCGGGTGCTGGCAGTTGGATGTGGGGAACTGGAGCATGCTCACGCAGGGCGAGGCGGCCCCCGCTGCAGATGTTGAGCTCCCGCCTGCAGGACAAGGCAGAGCAGGCACTCACGGCAGGGGGCTGGTATGACTAAGGGCCAGAGATCTGCGACCGGGGACCGCCCTGTGGCTGGAGCACAGGGCAAGGGTTGGTGGAGGTAGAGTATGAGGCCAGGAGATGAGGGGCCATGATGCAAGGCCACGGCCTCCTCCGGGCACAGAGGCTTTTCAGAAGGGGATACTGAAGGAGGGTGGGGTGAAAGACACCCTCCAGCTGCACGGCCATCCAGTGAGCCCCAGAACACAGAACTTGCTGATCAGGCCCAGGGAAAAAGATGCTCCCAGACCCTGCCCAAATGAGTTGCTAATGGTTCAAACGCAGCCCACAGACATTGCCATTGGAGGGGTCATTTCTCCCTTGAGAGCAATGATGGTGCTGCGTAACCATGGTCGCCTGCGATGTCCAGGCAAGCCACTGGGTAAGCCAGCAGGTGCTGCGGATGCCAGCAGGTGCCTGAGGGCCAGATTAGACCCAACCCTGGCCCTGGCCCACCAAGCATGTAACTGCTGCTCCTCTCTCTGATTAAGAACTGCAAGCACGGAAAGGGCCGTGACCAGAAGGTCTGGAATAATCAGCGTCAGCATTTTGCCTTTGCCATCCAAGACTGCAAACATGCTCTCATCTGACCTAATCCACGGTGTTAATGACGGCAGAGCAATTTCAAGAGGCAACTCACAGCATTGATAAGGAGAGGAAAAGCACCGCCCGGCTTAGGAGGCAGAGCTCCTCACAGAAGAGGCAGCTGCTGTCCCTCCTCCCGTCCCTGGGCACTTCTTGAAAATGCTGCCCTCCATCTGCCCTGTCTGAGGCTGGGGATGAGAAGAGAAAGGGGCACAGAAGAACAGAAGTGGGTGTGTGCATGGGACAGGGAAGTAGGTGCTGCCCATACTGCCCCTTAGGACAAACTAGGAATAAGGCATTCTTTTTACTCTGGGTGAATGCAATCTTGAGCCAGGCAGGGCACGTGGCTTGTTGGGCAGAGTGTGGGCTGGATTTGAGCTCCCACTTACCCCCCTGGCTGGGTGCCTTTGTGCAGTAAACACCTTGTACTACCGTACATGGCAGCCCCAGGGAGAGAAGGAAGGATGAGAGGGCATGACAGGAACTTGAAACCACCATAGTGGTAAAGAGGCAGGGGAGATGCAGTGTCTGATTCCATCCATTAATAGAAATCGTAGAAGGGGCTTGGTTGGAGACCATCTGGGTTAAACCCCTTCTTCTCCTGAAAAGCTTAGAGAGGAGGGGGTGATGGACTCAAGGTCATTTGACACTTCCCTTGGTAAGAAAGTCCACCAACAGTGAGGCCAGGTGCCCACGAGCAGTGAGGTCCTGCCTCAGAAAGTGTGGAGAGAAGCCGTGTTCTGTTGGGGTAGAGGAGGAGGCGGGAAGCCAGCCTGGGACTGTCCCTGCCTCTAGCCCCTCATTCCTCCTAGGAGGGTGGCAGCCTCCCTGCCAAATGCCCCACCATCCCAACCGGAGTTCCATGCCGTCCCTTGCTCCTGCCTCTCCCCACGTCACGGTGCCAGCTAGCTCAGCCGTGTTTCATCTGGGCGAAGAGCAGCCCCAGGGCCCTCCTGCTGCCAGCTCAGGAGCCTCTCCTGTCCCTAAGACACACCCCTCCGCCCTGCCCTGCCCGGGCATCCGTCCGTGGCCGCATAGGCACCGGCTCCCTCTCTCACGTCTCTTGCCCTCCTCTTCCTTCCAGCTGCGCATGCTCCTGCAAGCCAGGGAGGCCTCCCAGCCCTTACAGTCTAGAGACTGGAACCTTCCCAACCACCAGGGTATCTGCACAACTGAGGGCAGGTTGTGTCACTCTTCTGCCTAAGACCCTTCCTGGCTCCCATCTCGCTCTGTGTAAAAGGACTTGCTGGGCTGCCGGCTCTGCTCCCCGCTCCCCAAGAGCTCTCTGACTTCCTCTCCCCCTCCTCTCCCTCTCACTGACTCCACTGCAGCCCCCTTGCCCGCCCTGCGGGCTCCTGTCTCCGGGCCTGTGAACTTGCTATTCCGTCAGCCTGGAACACTCTCCCCCTGGGGCCTTCAGGACCCACAGGTCCCTGCCTAAATGGCCCCTCCTGGCCACACTACCTAGCGTAGTTCCTTGTTATTAATACTCTCACTCCCCTCGCCCTCCTTTATTTTTCTCCATAGCGTTCTCCTTGTCTGTTTTCCCCACTAGGATACAGGCTTTATGTAGGCAAGGCTTTGTCTTGCTCCTTGTTTTGTCCCCAGCCCCTAGGACAGTGCCTGGCACATAGCGGTGCCCAGTTTGTCAGATGACTAAATGAAAAGCCCACCCTTGGCCTCAGAAACACCGACCCCTTCATGAGGACCTCTGGTGTCCCCCACCAGTCCCAGACAGGGCCTGGGTCTCCCCCCCATCTCATCTGTCCCTCCATCCAGCCAACATTCATTCAGCATCTATTATGAATTCTGCCGTTGACTTGTTTGACAACTATTAGACTGAGCTTCTCTGGCTCCCGTGGCCGGTACCACGGAGAAGGGAAGGGATTCTTACGCGTGTATTTCCTGAGAACCTACCATGCGATAAGCACAGGAGTAAGAATTTAATGTCCGTCACGCGTGTGATCCTCACAGCAGCCTCGGCTGTCATTGTCCCACTTGAAAAGCTTGACTCCTCTGTGCCGTGCGCTGTGCTGGTGCATCGCTGGGGATGGAGGTGAGGGAGCCCTGTCGCTTCGGAAGCCCAGTCAGTGGAGTTACAAAACTCATTTTGAGTTTATGTTCTAGGAAATCTATCGGAGAATAATGGGCATTGTTAGCTCCATTTTTTCAGATAAGGAAACTCAGGTCCGAAGTAGTTCAGTAACTTAAACTGCCCGAGCTCCCACGGGTAAGTGGCAGAGACAGATGCAAGCCAAGGTCTGTGTCCGTCCAAAGCCCCCATCTTTGCCCCTCAGGGCAATGCCCCTGCTCCCCGGCCGCACTCAGGGCCTGTCCAGGAGCCGCAGCCTCTGCCGACATGGCCCAGGCCGGACCCCTCGCAAGTCTGTGGGGCCCACTGCAGCGCCATGGCCTTGACCCTTCCTCTTTTCACTATGTCCAAGTGCAGACAGCCCAGCCTGTCGCCTCTCCCAGTCCCACCCTCACCTGCACACACGTGTCATCCAGTATTCAGCTCGGAAGCATGAGTCAGGGGAGAGAGACCTCAGTGCTGCAAAGGACTGTAAGAGAACCCGACTCACCCAGCGTTTACAGATCTAGGGACTGAGGCCTGGAGAGGGACAGAAAGTCCCCCAAGGTCATTTGGCCAATGAGCAGATTCACAGACCAAAGCTAACCGGCAGTCTGATGTGAATCAGTCTCCTGGATCCCTCCTTTTCCACTCCAGCTCCTTCAAGGAGGGATGGGTTGCCTTGGTTTCCTGTTGATTGATAAACACAAATGTGCCATCGGGGCCTTCCACAATAAAGGCCAAAGTGACCTTTCCTCTCCCCACCCGCCCCCAGGCCCTCGTTCCCAATCAGAACCAGCCCCATTTAGCTGCCCCTGGGCCTTTCCTCCTGCCATTTTCTCTCTGCCTGGCCCAAATCCTACCCACCCTCAGGTACCATCTCTTCCAAGAAGCTAGCCTGGATTCCCCCAACCTGACTGAGTTTCTCCTGCCACTGAACACCAAAAATGCTTCTCTTAGGTAGATTTTTTCCTCCTTTTCCCCTCGGTCGGGGTGTGCCCTGGAGACAGGGACCAGGACTTCTTACCTTGGTTCTCCACAGCCTGGCCTTTCCCAGCCTCAGCCTCCCTCTCTCTTTTTGCTGGATTTAATTTCATTTGAATACATCACCCCCGAGCCAGCCAGCCTGCTCTTAGGCCTCCCGAACTCGCTCTCTCTCCACTCAGTGTAAGTAAGCCCATTTCCTCCTATTTGAGCATCTTGGGAAATGGAGAATGAGTTCTCACATTTCTCCAGAAGCTTAAAAGCAAACTAGGTCCCTACCTGAAGTCTCAGCCTTCCCCCGGCGCACTTGACACCTTCCTGATTGTCATGCTCAGGTCCAGGTGAGGGAGGAACAGGTAGCTTTTCACCCAGCAGGCCTCAATCCAGTCGGTTCCTTGAACTCCCTCCTGTTTCTCCCCTGCCCCAGTTGCTGTCAGGGGTGCCTCAGGATCCTGCCCCTTCCTCCCCCAGACTGATGGGTGTGAGCGGGAGGGTTGGGGGCTGATATTTCACCCCAGCCGTTAGACTCTCTGTCACTACCGCTTCTTGGCCCCTGCCCTGGCTGTACCTGCTCCAGGGCAGCCTGAGAAGCCACTGAGGGTGGCTTTCTAAGCTCTAAATGCATTTTCACACCAAGCTGCTTGTGTTTGCTTGCCCAGCGGCTGAACATAACCGGTACATGCACAAAATGCCACGCGCCTGGCTTTGTGAGGAAGCTTAAGTCTCGGTGGCCCTGCCCCGGAGCTCGCCTGCCGTGATTTCCTCGGGTTTCATTAGCTCTGGCCTTGTACCAGGAGAGGAGCTCATCAGACACACTTCACATCTTGCCTCCTCCACCTCTGGCTAAGAACGGTTGCCCCGATTACGGGAAGTATTTGTTCCCCAGTTCACTGATAATTTTATCAGAAGCCCAGGCCAGGCTCAAGTGTCAGGCTTCAGAGCTGCTGCTGACAGCCCCTCTGAGGCTGCTGGCCTGCCGGGGGTGGGGTGGGGTGGGGGTGGAGGGGTGGCATAGTGCCAGGTTCCCTCCACTCTCTCCCTCTGTCTCTTTGTTTCTCAGTTTCCCCAGCTTACAAATGGGGACAAGAATATACCCATACCACCATCCCCTCCAGAGTTGGTATGAGATTCCAATTAGGTGGGGATTATCATAAAATCACAGAGGTTTAGATTAAAGGGGGTCTGGGCCTCTCATTCTACAGATGGAAAAACTAAGGCTTGGGGAAGGAAGTTACTAAAGTCATACAGTGACAAGTCCTGGCTTGAAAACCAGTTTCCTTATCTTTTCAGCCGGAAGGAAAGGGAACCAAGAATGGCAAGGAAACTGTCCCTGTGTGACTTTAGAGTGTGACAGAGGGAGGGCAGACCTGAGTTTGACGCTCAGCTCTGCCCGCCAACAGACATGGCGCCTTCGTCTGTGAAACAGACTTGTCTACGAAACGGGGCATCGTGCTGCCTCGTCCACAGCTCCTGGGAGAGGATTAAATGGAATAATATGTGTAAAGTACGTGGCGCTTTGTAAGTTCCCCAAACGTAAGTTCCTTCCCTTCTCCTGTTTGGTCTTAAACAACGTCACCGATGCTTTCAAAATGGGAAGCACAAAGGGAGCACTTCCTTCAGAGCTAAATGTTGCCAAAAAGACAATCATAACTTCGGATTCCCTTTCCTTTGGGGCTTTTCTTATACGGTGACTGCAAAACGGTCATTTGCCCCCGTCAGTGTCGTGAGGAAGTAGAAATGTTACTTCTCTTTTCTCCCCAGCTACTTCTGCTGCCCAAGAGCTTCCTCACAGGTACGTGGGGCGGCAGCTCTTGATGGAGCCGTGGCAGATCCTCGCGGAGAGGAAAGTGCTTTCTATGAGATTAGCTGATCCAACAAACACACTGATTAGGGTCATGTGTGCTCCCTCCCTCCTGCTGTGCCTCAGCAGACCTGGCTCAGGCGCTCTTGGAAGGAGCTTGGACACCGCCAAGGCCAGGGCCTCCCAGCCTGCTGGCCTGGATGGAGCTGTCAGGTTGGACATCCTGACCTGTAAGGGCGGAGATTCAGGTTCTAAACTCTGCCCTACCACCAGATTATTATTTTTTCTGCACCTCAGCTTCCTTCGTGTGTCAAAGGAGATCAGAGGAAAAGAGTTGAACTTGGGATCAGAAATCCCCAAGTTCAAGTCCTAGCCCTGATTTTTATTTAGCCATGCAAGGCTTGGAACCTTTATTCCATCCTTGTACGAAGCCTCTGTACAAGGCTTTGTGCTACTTGCCTTTAGTCCTTGGTTTGCTCATCCAGAAATGGGTATAATAATGCCAACCTCAGAAGTTGGTTTTGGGGGATTAAGAGAAAAATATATACAAGAAGCATCTGCAGACCACGAAACACGGAAGGGACAACAGTAACTTCTTGTTTTCTTCTAAGTTTCCTTCTGGTTGACTTTCTCTGATTCTGTGAAAATATTTGTTGGTATAAAAGAGGGGCTCCAAAATTACTTGTCGAGTGAGTGAATTCGACTGTAAAGTGGAATGTTAATCAGCCAGGAGGGAACTGACTCTATGAGCTACAGAGTCAGGCCCTGGTCACAAGGGCACACCCAACCCTACCATGCACAGAGTCCTGCAGGCAGAAAAGAGGGGCTGATCAGCTTGTGCCAACGGGGCGCTTTCATAGGCTCAGTCTGTGCCAGGCTGACGTCTCCATCCTAGCCCTCGCAGTCTGAGCAGTTGCTGGTTTTCCATATCCAAGGGGTAGCAGGTAGGGCTTAGTAAAACCATGAAAGGCGTCAGCAGGCTTCTGCCTTTTGAAAAAGCTCCAAGACTAAGCTGTATTCATAGTGGCCTCTAGTGGCAAATTTCCAAAATAGCATCCTAAGTGAAACTTGGCAGCTGAAGGAATCTTCTCAGAATGACCTAGATTCAGAAACTTAGGGCTAAAGGCGGCCTAGTTCAAATCTTCCCTTGATGAATAAGGACACCAAGGTGGAGAAGTAAAGTGATTCACCCAAGGTTACACAAAGGCCTCACATCCCTCTGTCCACACCTGGACATCTATGGTTTCAAATGCAGTTAAGGATGTTACCATTTGGGAGAACAAATAGGGACCCAATTTCTAAATCACACCAAGCCAACCTTCGAGTGAAACCCTAATGCATTTTCTTCCCCTGCACTTTGCTTCTCTCTCATCTGTAAGAATATTGCTGGAAGATCCCCTATCCCGGTATTTACCAAAAAATAGTAAGCCACTCCGGAGGCAACAGGGCTCTAAGGCCATAACGAGCTTTGCAGGCAGTAAACTCCACGACTTTAACAAATGTGCATTTTCAATGCTTCCTCCTCCACACGCTGCAAGAATGCGGTGCCAAAAGGGGCCGCAGTGATGGTTGAGACTGGCTCAAGGATCTGGGGGTAGGAATCATTTGCCTTGTGCGGAGAAAGCTATTTTGACATATTCTGGAGACACAATCCAAAAATACATTAGGCTGAGAATTTCCAGGGGGCTTAGTGGAAAGGCTTTGCTGCCACACTGTAGCCGAAGCCTGGGTTTGGAGACTTGGGCTACAGCTATTTATGCAAATGGATCCAAATCTTTTTCTGATGGAGAAAATGTATTTGATGCATTCAGCAGTAACTCAAAACACTGCTCGAGGTGCTGGGAAGACTTGTGGAGGGGAGTAAGACAAGGTCCTAACTCCCAGAGGTTAGCCCAGTGGGAGGGAAAGGCTGTTGGCCTGCTGGGATAAGGAGGCAGGAGAAGTGTAGTGATAGATTCAGGAGCCACTGGTCATAACAATAGCTGGCATTCTTTTGAGCGTTTTTGAAATGCCAGTTCCTGTTCTACATACCTGCTCTAGCTCATTTAATCTTCACAATAGCCCTATAAGGTTAGCGCCATTGGCCTCACTTCATAGTGGAGGAAACTAAAGCATGGAGAAATTGAGACACTTGTTTTTCACACTGTTGGGGAGTGGTGGAGCTGGGATCTGAGTCTTGACAGTCCGCTTCCAGAATCCTTTTCCTTCAGTGCCGTAGTTGCTGCTGCTGTCTTCCCTGCATTTTCTGCAGTATCTACTGACCATAGCAGCTAACCCACCCTGGTGCCCACACAGGGAATTTCAGTGCCAAATGCCACAGTCTGATGTCCACAGTATCCTAAAGTGGGAACAGAAGAGCACTGTTTCATAAAGCTTAGTCTTGGCAGCCAAAGCCAACAGCTGTGAAAGCTTATCCTTTGCTTTGAATCTTGTCACTCTTCAGGGCCACCAGGATGAGGCAGAGCGCACTGGTCTAGGAGGCAGAGGATTGGGTTATGGTCCTGACTGCCTCATGCTCTTTGGAAAATCCTCCTCCCCAGTTTCATCTTGGATGAATGTGACCCGTAGGACTGTGGTCCCCAACCCCCAAGCCATGGACCAGTACCAGTGTGTGGCCTGTTAGGAACCGGGCTGCACAGCAGGAGGTGAGCGGTGGGCTACAGCTGCTCCCCATCACCCGCATCACCGCATAAGCTCCGCGCCTGTCAGATCGGCATTGGCATTATATTTTCATAGGAGCACAAACCCTACTGTAAACTGTGCACATGAGTGATCTAGGTTGTGTGTTCCTTATGAGAATCTAATACCTGCTGATCTGAGGGGGAGCTGAGGTAGTGATGCTAGCGTTGGGGAGTGGCTGCAAATACAGATTATCATTAGCAGAGAGGTTTGACTGCACAATAAATGTAATGTGCTTGAATCATCCCAAAACCACCCCCAACACACATGGTCTGTGGAAAAATTGTCTTCTGTGAAACAGGTCCCTGGTACCAAAAAGGGACCACTGCTCTAGGACTTTGCTACTCCAAGTGTGGTGTCTGGACCAGCCGTCAGCATCTCCCGGGAGCTGGTTAGAAATGCAGAATCTCCCCCTGAACGCAGAACCAGGAGCTGCTTTCTAACAGGCTCCCTCTGTGACTCCTGTGTGTGCTAGCGTGAGATGCCCTGGGCCAGGGCCCTTGGGGGCCATACTTTATATCTGGGTCCAAACTTCTCTCACCCATCCCAGGGGCACTTGTTTGAGGGCCCTTGTCACTGGCTGTCTATCCCAACTTTCAGCCTTCTCCAAGAAGTCTAGAATCTCCTTCTCTTTCCATCTGATGAGGGACAGAGGGCAGCATCTCTCCTGTCCCTTGATTAGC
Source organism: Indri indri (assembly GCA_004363605.1). Classification (NCBI taxonomy): domain Eukaryota; kingdom Metazoa; phylum Chordata; class Mammalia; order Primates; family Indriidae; genus Indri; species Indri indri. The sequence goes on along the minus strand of RJWJ010001633.1, from coordinate 41,061 downwards.
TCCCAGCAGTCCCATATCTGTCTTCATTAATCTCCATCCAAGTTTTAAACTCATCCTTACCTTTTGATAAGCTACCCTCACCTCCGTCTATTTGAGATGTGACTGGAATGAGCTGTCTGTGCACTAGCACCCCCCGCTTGGATGAGACTTGTCCCAGTGGTACATATCCTGACAGAATGTGGACACTCACAGGACCAAACAATGAAGCAGGATTCCTTTTAAACAAGCTCCCCTTATATGCAAGCAGGAATCTCTACAACTCTGGCTAACTGGCGGAATCACCAGAAACTGTGAAACAATTTAAGTTTCTCTCTGAGGTCGTACCTTTTATGAAAACTGTCATATCCCTACATGTACGACTGCCTTGGCATGTACCTGGTGTACTTTTCCAGAAACAAGGAACTATGCCTGTGCTGCTTTCTTCCCAAGGGTATGCAGAACCTTCTTTACTTCAAAGTAGTGATGATATCTTTCCACACCCCTGTGCCCTGGATAGAAGTGGGGATTTTCAGGATTGTAACTCTGGGAGCTTACTGCGTGGGTTTTTCCTTGCTCTCAGAGAAGGAACCAATCCTGTCTACCCAGTACAGGCTGAAAGAAATGTATTTCTATCTTCCCAGAGTGTAGAACATTACTTTTCACACGAAAACCATCTCCGGGATATAGTTTTCATTGTCAGGTTTTGCTTTTTAGTTGTTCAGAGAAGAGACAAGTGGAGAAAGAGGTTGAAGGTAGGGAACGCTTGGGGAATAGAACCTTGTTTGGCCATTCCATAAAGTAAACCACCATTTCTAAAACGTATAGGGTGATTAGAAGCACTAAAGTTACAATTCCCTCTTCAAGGAGCTACCAGCTTAAGGAAGCAAACACCACACCTGCGCCTGGTCCCATAACGATGTTCAGGAGGATCTCCTGCAAGTTCGGGGGACGGTTCAGGTCTCTCAGCGCATCTGTCTGCTTCACCTGCAGGTGATCCTCATTCAGAAATGCCAACGGCATCACTTCTTTCTCTGGTTCTCGTTTTTTAAGACAGAACTGCTCTTGAATGGGGGGAAGTCCACAAACCTAAAATGATGTCAAACTTTAAGATACGGTCTCTGCAATACTACTTGAGATGGTTGAGATTAAAATAGCTGTTAGAAGCTCAAAGAGTATTTAAAATCGGACCACACCAGTGATTTCAACCATCAATGGCATTTTATTTTAGAAGTCTCTATGTATTACATAGGTATTAACTTCCTTCCTCTTACCCCTACTCCTCTCCTGAAAATCCAAAAAGATTTAAAAAAAGTAACAAACCTTAATGTATAAAAATCTCTTATCTTATTTCTCTAAAGTCTCAGGTTAAAAAAACCTAAGCGGTGCTTCTCCTTTATGAGAGTACTGCTTTTTAAGGAGAACTCATAGTCTGTCCTTGCACTCATTATGTATTTCTTCTCCTCCCTAGGAAAAATGGTCAACGCTTCTGCTTCCTTTTAATAAATTCATTTCTCGATTATTACAAATTATCATTCCCCACTTGACACCTTCTCAGAGACTGATTGTTGGATGTGTTTTTCATTTGGCAAAAATTCAATGTGGCTTTGCGTGGGATGTCTAAGTGTCAGAAACAGCCATGTCGATGTTCTGGTTTTGAGTGGGAAAATATATAGAGAGATGCATACGTTCCCTAGAAGAACAAAAGCAGGAGACTGAAATAGGGTGTGCACAGAGTTAAAAGGGCTGATAGACACTTATCTGGTTTTGAATTCTGTGGCTGTCAGCTGCCAAAGATTGCAGTGTAGACCAGAATATAAATCTCCTCAGGAAGAAGTTTGGGTAGGCACTGTGAAATGACAGAGTCTGCTTCATTTTGTTCCAAGTATCTCAGAGCAGACACACACAAGGAGGTGCATCATGGGTCATCTGCAGAGAACAGCAACCTGTGGATAAACATGTATGGGCATTTCTGCAAATGCTCTGTCAACCTAGGTGCTGGGGGAAGAGAAAAGAAGAATCCTATTAAAATATACTTCCATCTCTAATTCACCCAAGACCCTAGGCTTCCTTAGCTCTATGACTTGCAAGGCCAAAATGAACTTTAGTGTGACATGTCATTTTAGGTCATCTGGAAGCTGGTTCACTGGGGCCATCTCAGAAGGCAGCAGCAAGTCTATCCAGAAGGGTATGCCTTAATGATCTTCACATCATCCACAGGGCGGTCCTGGGAGTTTGTTTCCACCATTCCCACTCGATTCACCATTCCTATACCCTGGCACACTCGGCCAAAAATGGTATGTTTGCCATCGAGCCACTGTGTTGGGGCGAGGGTCACAAAGAACTGGCTGCCATTGGTGTCTGGCCCTGCATTGGCCATTGCGAGAATTCCAGCCCCTGATGGGAAAAAGGAAGAAAGGAAAGAGAATGAATAACCCCCATCAAGTCCAGCATAGAGCTGCTACCCCATCCCAGACACGAAACAACGCCAGGACTTTGTTCTGGCCTCTGTCACCAACCGCCCATTCCCCACCAACCTCCCCCTCGGGGAGGCCATCACTGCACTACCTTGAGGGCCTCATCTTCCTTGTCCTCACCTACTCCCCAGCTTCGACCCCTGATGATCCCTGCTAACTGCTGGACCTTGTCCTCACTGCCCTCAAAAACCCAACAAGGGCTCCTGTTTCTTTGAGGACACTTTTGATATCGACAAGGAGTTAAAGTCTAGAGCACTCAGATCAGCACTCTGAATCGCTCAGAACTCTGTGAGAGGCGCCACTTTCTCTAATCGGCTGGAGCTCTTTGTGGCGCCACGGCTGGGCAGCTACCTGGCGCCATGCCATGGTGTTGGGCATTTACCTTGAATCACTGCCAAGAGTGAGCTGTTAAAATCCACTCCTCCTTCCTACCCAGTCCAGCCAGATTATACACTTACCCGTGAATTTTAAGTCTGGATGAAGTTCATCTTCAAACTGTTTGCCATAGATAGATGCACCACCTCGACCTGCCGGATTGTAAGAGGAAAAATGAACCAGCCAGTCCCACATTCTACCTCACAGCAAGAAGGGCCCAGGGCTAAAATATTTTTCAGAGTTCAGGAAAGGAAAAGGCAGTGTGCACATCCAGTCCCCTGCTAGATATACTGCAACTACAGAGCCAAGCACTAACAGCACATTCAAATCACTGGTTTCATTCAGGTAAGACATTTCTTTTCAAAATAACACTGAGTATTTTTTCCTGTGTATTAAAATAATACATGTTCACTGTCAAAAATGTAGAAAACATAGATTATCAAAAGAACATTAAAGACTCCTGCAATCTAACCATCTACAGATAACTACCATTCATAATCTGATGTGTTAAGAATTTTCTTGATTCTTAACATTTTTATGAGTATTTTTTTTTAATTGAGAAGAGGTCTCACAATATTTCCCAGGCTGGTCTCAAACTCCTGGCCTCAAGTGATCCTCCTACCTTGGACTCCCAAAGTGCTAGGATTACAGGTGTAAGCCACCGTGCCCGGACCTTTATGAGTATTTCAGACAGGAGTACCCCAAGCCCTAGCCCTGTGACTGTTACAGACATTGCTAATCAATCAGCATTCTTCCCTGCTAAGTTTAGATTTACCTCCAATCCTTACCAACCCAGACTAAAAGCAGCCATTATTAATGGATCAGAAATGGCCCAAGAGTTGAAACCTATTTGCCACCCTTAACCTAGGTAATGGAAATAATATTACAGTAGGCAGAGTCCACTGAGAGGAGAGGTAGCATGTCATAAAGAGAAAATGAAGAAAGACGGGATTGAGAATTATTTGCTAGCAACGTCACCACCAAATGTTATTTATATTACGTCCACAAGAGCATGGTGCTGTGCCAGACACCCTAACCTCAAATAGGTTTTGTTCTTAGAGCAAAAGGGTATTAATGAAATATGGTTTCCCATAGAAAATACGTCGTAACGGGAAGCTGCTTTCCCAACCAATATTAATCACTTTATGCAGTCGACCGTATGCCTTGTTCAACTACACTGGTTTCTCCAAGTTGATCAGACATGACAAAACAGCTTGCAACAAAGCGAACACTGGATCTATCAGCTTACTCTGCCTGCCTGGCAGCGAGAGAACGGCCTAGATACAGGGAGCTCATCTCCTTTTACAGCCTGCTATATTAAAGTCGCATATTAAAGCACCATGCCCACCCCCACTCCCAGGCCCCTGGGCATGGCTAAGGTGTTTCCCCAGCAGAAATCCTTTGCTTTACCTTTCAGGCTGCTCCACCACAGACAGTCTGTCACAGCCCCCATTTCTGGAAGAAAACACTATGTGCAGAGAAGGGTAATGAATCCTAACAGACGGGGAAACCTCCCACCTGGCCCAGGCTACCTATGCTTGTGGAACTATACCAAACTATATAAAAATTCATTCCAAAAATTCTGACCTGCCAGTATACTTCCAGACAGCAATTATGTAACCAATATATTCCCTCTGACTTGGGCCCTCCCCTTGTTCTGCCCTCTAGACTACCAAAGTCAAGGCTCACTAGAGTCAATGGGTTACTAGCAGTGCCAGAGCTGAAGATGAGAAAGAGGGAGAGGGCTGTGGGGCCAAACAGAGGCCAAGGCCAGTGTGCACAGTGTGGGCAAGCAAGCGGAGGGTCCAGTTCAATAGCGCATCATCTATCCGTGGGCTGAGCCTTCAAAGCGTGATCCCTGCAAGCTGAGGGCGGCCAGAACACAACCTCCGGCCCCTGCCCTCTAGGAATGAGAAACCATCACATAAACACCACCACAAACAAGAAGAGGATTAAGGAATAGGCCAGTCAAGATCACAGATGAAACAAGGATTTTAAGCAATCAGGAGACAAAAGAGACCATGGAGGCCCTTTTTACTTGATAGGCACAGTTTGACCAACTGCAACTAGTTCGGGCCTCTACAGCACCGTTTATTCATGATATATAATCTTCTTATAACCCAATTCAACTCAGTAGCGTTTGCAGCAAAATGTCAGAAAGATGAATAATTCCAATCCAAACATTCCTCTGGGCATGTGGAATAGGCGAGGGGTGGTAGGGGGACAGGGAGTGATTAAAGAGTTCTTTGGCATGTACACAGAAGTCAATGATCAGTTAGAAAGCCAGCAGTCTGGAAGCTCTGCAGGCTCTGTGCCGGCTCTAGCACAGATACAATGGAGACAGGCAGAGACCTGCTTTCTAAGCTTTGTACTCCAAGGTTCTTTTCCTCTTCTATCCTCTCTTTTAACCATTCATTCAATTCAATGTATATATTTCAGACATACAAAACTACAACAAACTATGAGCCCCCCCCTGAAATAAAGTATCACAAATCTAGTTAAGACCCCATGCACACACCCCACTGCATCCCTTCCCACCCCTCACTCTCCCAAGAGCTAACAACCGCTCCAAAGAAGTGCATTTTCCTCTCAGGTAACCACTATTCTGACCAGAACTTTGTCATTTCCATGCATTTTCTTTTTTACTACATATATATATCCCGTAAAAAAAGTACTGCTGTTTTGCATGTTTTTAAGCTTCTGTAAATGGTATCATACTCTATAGATTCTTCTGCAATTAGCTTTCTATTCACCATTGTTTGTGAGATTCATCTGTTTTGTGCCGTGCAGTTCTCTGCAGTTGTGCCCCACTGTGTGATTAAAACACTGTCTTAGCTTTCATCGTGTTGATGGGTATTGAAGATCTCTCCAGTGTTTTTGCTATCAGCAGCTATGCTGCTCTTCGAGGATAACCTTGTTTCTTATTTCACTGAGAAGGGGGAAGTATTCAGAACTTTCACACATTTTCGCCACCAAATCCACTTCCATTCCTGCACCTCTACCCACGTCCCCTCCTTCCTCCATTAGTGTATGCTGTATGAATAAATTGTTCATGTGGCTACACCACCACCATGGACGTAATCCCATTCACCTTTAAATGACTTTGCAACTACAATTTTCCCTTCTCTTTTATCAATTTTTCTCTTTCTAATGGATCATTCATAATAGCATTTAAACAGGTTATTAATATTTCCTATCTTAAAAAATGAAACAAGGGAATATCTCTGAATCTATTCTGGTTTGGGGGAGCTACCCAATAAAAAAATAATAATTTAAAAAATTAAACATTAAAAAAAGAAAAAAGAAAACAAAACAAACTCCATCTCCAAATATCCTATTTCTCTATATTCCTTCCAGAAAAACTCCTCGAAAACGCTGTCAACACCTGTTGTCTCTGCTTCTCCTCCCATTTTCTCTTGAACACTCGCCGTCCCATGGCACCTGCACTAGTCACGGTAGCCAGGACCCTCCATGTGGCTAACTCCGATGGTCAATCCTCAGGCCTCACCTTACTTGATCCGCATGCCTCATCGGACAGTTGATGTCACCCTTCTTCTTGAGACATTGTCCTCGCTTGGTTTCCAGGACCCCGCATTCCCCTGGTGCTCCTCCCCCATCACTGGCAGCTACTCCTTTTCCTCTGCCGGCCCCTTCTCCTCATCCCCTCTCCTTTCCCAGGTGCGAGGCCTGCACCACTGTGTAAAGACTTCCCTTCCTCTTTGTGGTTCACAAGTGTTAGATCAATAGAACGTAGAACTGCCTTGGTGTCTGCTTCCCAGGGTACTAGAACTGCCACAGCTGCTACCACGTTCGTCCGGACTACAGCAATCTCCAGCTTTGACAACAGTGAAAGCCTCCCCCTGTCTCCTTGCTTCCAGCGTCTATTCTTCCTCCTTCCCCACCATCTACTCTTCACATGGCAGCCAGAGGAATCTTTCTAAAACAAGTCTGATCACGGCGCTCCCCTGCTTTATTTTCATTTTTTAATTTTGTTGAGAGACAGGATCTGCTCTGTCGCTCAGTCCGGAGTACAGTGGCACAATCATAGGTCACTGGAACCTCGAACTCCTGGCCTCAAGTGATCCTCCCACCTCTGCCTCCCAAAGTGCTGGGATTACAGGCAGGAGCCACCACACCCGGCCCAGCACTCCCCTGCTTTAAATCCTCCATTGACACTGCATCACTCTTAGAACAGGATCCACAGTCCTCGCCACGGCTCACAAGCTCTCCTTGGTCAGGTGCTCTGCTACCCTCCAGCGTCACCTCCTGACACTCTCCCCTCACTCACCTGCTCCAGACACACCGGCTCCTGTGCCGTTTCTTGCCAAGCACACTGTGGTCTAAGGCCTCCGACTGCTGTTCTCTTTGGAGTGTCCTTGCCCCCAACAGTAAATCTCATGGCTCCCTACTTCGTTTTAGTCAGAGCTCTGCTCAGATGCCACCTTGTCAGAGAGGCCTTCCCTAATCCTACTATCCAAAACAGTACGTCCTCCCTCACCAGCTAGCCCAGTGGTTCTCAGCTGGGGTTGACTTTGACTCCTGGGGACAGTGGGCAATGTCTGGAGACAATGTTGGTTGTCACAATGGAGGGTTCTATTGGCATCAAGTGTGTAAAAGCCAGGCATGCAGTTAAATACCCTAAAACGCACAGTGCAGCCTAAAATGCCAATAGTGCCAATGATGAGAAACCCTGCTCTGCCCCCTGACAGTATATTATGTACTTACTAGTTCATTCTGTCTCACCCACCAGAATGAGAGCGCCACGAGGGCTTTCTTACTCACTGTTGTATTCCCAGCTCTTAGAACAATGCCTGGCCTACAGGAGTCCAGTAGACTTTTTAAAAATGAATTAACAACCAAAACAATAACAAATAACCATACTTTTCTGAGCTCCTATTTGCGTCAAGCCTGTGTTAACCATTTTGCAAATACCAGTTCATTTACTACTCACAACCACCCTAGGAGGTGGGTACAAGCATACTCTCCGGGGACAGGTCAGAAGGCTCAGCAAGGTTACAGAACTTGTCTACATTTAGTAAGTGTTCTTGTGAAGCCAGGAGTCAAACCCTGGCCCACCGGGCTCCACGTCCAGCCTCTCCACCCCACACTACACTGCCTTGCCGTGTTCCACAGCTGGATGAAATTTCCTCATATATTTTTCTTGTCCCAAACTCAAGAGTCCCAAATGGTCCCTGAACCATGCTAGATCAAATCTGAACTCCTCTGTCTGGAGGTCTCCGTTAACTGGCCCCAAACTGTACATTCTGACCCAAACTGCTGCTTTACTGTCCCCTAAACATGCAGTTAAGAGATTCGTGAACTTTAAAGTGGTCTTAGAATCACATTTTACGTATCTGTCCTGGGCATGAAGAGGTGGCTGAGTTATGTCACGGAGCCAGTCCAGCGTGTAAGACATGGCACCCGGGGTTGTGGGCTCTGCTCCACGTGTCCACATGCCTCTGTCACCCCTGCCTCTGCTCTGCGCTCATTCTTCTTCCTAAATCCAAAATGCCCTTCCCTCCACCGCCCAAGAGTTAACATTCTATTAATACATTTTCTTTCGAGGCCTCCTCACAATATGCCTCTTTCCCATTCTAATTCCATTTCACTGTAATTTTCCCCTTATTATGAATTATTCCAACCTATATTATATACATAATCCACATCATTTGCATATTTATATTATTACTTTCTAGTTGTTTCTTATAATGAACAGCTTGTTTCCTGGCAGGGCTGGGAGCTGCAAGGAAAAAAAATGCCTTGGCTTAATGCTTAAGTACTCCTCGCAGGCCTCAGAATAGCACAGGATACCCAGCAGACTCTCAGCAAATACTCATCAAATGAATAAAATTAACAATGAGCTTGCTGTTCAACACGGTTACATTTCAGGTGTTCTTGGGGCTACCAAGAAGAGAGATGAAATCAGAGTGAAGGTGACGCACAGGATAATCAGCATATAATTAATTACAGCAATCACAGCAGCTGGAGAGCACAGTGAGGCCAAGTGCAGAGCAGGAAGAACTAAAGGAAGAACTTGATAGAATGTCATGTCTTATAGGGAGGAGGGGAAGAGGTTAGTAGAAACAGATAAAAGACATCAGAGGGCTATGGAAGGAGTCAGCATAGTTATTACAATGTGGGAAATTTGAAGGTAGAAGAATGGTTTAAAACGAAATGAAGCAGGAAGTCAAAGGGTATTTGAACTGAGAAAGCATCTGGCAAAGCTGTATCAGAGAAAGAACAGGGAAAGAATGTTTCCACAGTAGTCAGAATGAGGGACAGCTGGGAATGGAAATGGTACATCAACTTGAAGGGCCCAGGATGCCACATGCTGCCCATCTGAGATGTGTAGCAAAAAACGTGCTGGCTGGGCACGGTGGCTCACGCCTGTAATCCTAGCACTCTGGGAGGCCGAGGCGGGAGGATTGTTTGAGCTCAGGAGTTCGAAACCAGCCTGAGCAAGAGCGAGACCCCATCTCTACTAAAAATAGAAAGAAATTAATCGGACAACTAAAAATGTATAGAAAAAATTAGCCAGGCATAGTGGCGCATGCCTGTAGTCTCAGCTACTCGGGAGGCTGAGGCAGGAGGATCGCTTGAGCCCAGGAGTTTGAGGTTGCTGTGAGCTAGGCTGATGCCACGGCACTCTAGCCCGGGCAAAAAACAAACAAAAAAACAAAACGTGTCACCTAACCAGCCAACAGACATGAACTACTGACCCAGGAGGGCCAATTCCTGTTTGCCCTCCACCACAAACCTGCCAGCAGACTGCTCAATCATTTATTATATTTGAGGCTGGATGCAGTTATTTGAAAATCTTTGTTTCCCTTAATTTCAAAATATTAAGGGGGTACGAATGTTTTTGTCACATGAATAGCTTTTATAATGCTTAAGTCAGGGGTATTTTTGTGCCCATCACCCGAACAGTGTTCATTGTAGCTGTTAGGTAGGTTTTCACCCCTTCCCACCTCCCCCTCCCCCTTCTCTTAAAAATCTTTTGAGTGATTCAATTTCATTAAAATTACAGCATGGAAATATGACATTATAAAAGATCATGAACCAATTACAGAAATACAGGGAAGCTCTGGCGTAAGCAACTCACACCTGAGTCACTTCCAGTTCTTGTACACTAATCATGGACTCTCAGTCACTGGTATTGTGAATTAAAATTTATTGCGTAACAACATGAGCAGGAGAGAGGAAGAAGACAGGAGGGAAGCACATCGAAGTATCAACAGAACACTTTCAGATACAGAAAGTGGAATGAAGCAGGATTAGAAACGGTATATCAACTTGCTAAAGTACCCGATGAAGTGAATGCAAAAAAAATTAAAATTTATTTATTTTTGGTTTCATAAAGAAAATTAAAATTTTAAATGCCAAAAATTCACCAGCATTAACCAAATAAGAAAAGGAAAAAAACATTCTAAAAATTCTAAAAAGAGTCAGCCATGGAAAAAAATAGAAGATTCTTCTGCCTGCACTTCCTGAAGGTAGCAATCAGGAAAAGAGTGTCATGCTGAGAATTCTCACAAACACCCTCCAATTTCAAGAAGCCAAAAGAAGGAATGAGTGAGCAGCCCTGAAAAAGTTAAGGAAGAGCCCTGAGGGCAGAAGCCCACACAAACCACAGGGGCTCAGCAGTGAGAGGCAGGCAACCAGGGCTGGTGCCTTAGTCTGTTTTGCATTGCTATAAAGGAATACCTGAGGCTGGATAGTTTATAAAGATAAGAGGTTCATCTGGCTCACAGTTCTGCAGGCAGTACAAGAAGCATGGCATCAGCATCTGCTCCTGGTGAGGGCCTCAGGAAGCTTTAACACATGGTGGAAGGCAACGGGAGCAGGTATCACTGGAGAGACGGAGGTAGCCAGGGACAGAAGACTAGGCACCAAGCTCTTTTAAACAACCAGCTTTCCTGTGAAAAGAGAATTACCTCCTGGAGGGCACTAAGCAAACATGAGGCATCTGCCCGGATGACCCAAACACCTCCCACTAGGCCCTACTGGCAATACTGGGGATCAAATTTTGACATGAGATTTGGAGGGGACAAATATGCAAACTATATCAGCTGGCCACCTTCAGGGCACTGAGCCATACTCAGGGGACTACCCAGACCCTGAGGTAGGGATACTGGGACACCACTGGCTGGTGGAGGAGGCCCTAGGATAAAGCTTTAATGGAGTCTGGGAAGACAGAACAGAGTCTATCCCTCCCACAAGGGGCTCACTAAGCATGAGCTGAGCTCCAATTCTCTCCCACACCTCTCCAGGCACAAATAAAATAGAGAGAAAGCAACCAAGAATTTGGAGTGGGGAAGATAACTGGTCCCACTTAAGTGGGGAGAACGAGAAGGAGAATCTACACACTCTGTAGCTGAGCAAATAAAAGGTAGGGACGACAGAGGTGCTGACATTAAACATGGATAAGATGAAAACAAGTGGCACAGAAACTACACAAACATACTACAGCCAATGGAAGGACCGAAGGAAAGGAGGGGAGGAAGGAAAAAACACTCAGTCTGAGAAAAAACATAACCTGAGAAGTAGCATCTCCATGGCTGTCTCAAGGTACAGATGACTCAACAGAAATAAGAATCTAATAAAACGGAAGTTCAAAGATAAGATAATATAGCACAGAATACGGTGAAAAGATTGCAGAGCTAAGGAAACAAATTGGGTCTCCAAATGACACCAATGAAGAGCTGATAAACCAGAACAGTAAAGAACAGAATAGACGTGACTGAAAATTGAGTCAGGCATAAAGATCTCAGATTACTTCAGTGAGCGCAGGAAAAAAATCATCTCACACAATGAAAAGAAATGTGACAAATATGGAAGGCAAAGGTGGTGAAACAAAGAATAACTAATTTCCTGAATTAGAAAATCCAGTAAGCATTACAGAAAATATCCAGAAACAGAAATCAAAAAAATTTATCCCCGAATTGAAGGAAGGAGTAAATCTGGCTTCAGTATTCTCCAAAATCTATGTTCAGAACTAGAAGGCAGATAAAGGGCTGATAACTAGAATAAACTTAGAACTCAGGAAAATCAATAAGAAAAAAATCAAACAACCCTATCAAAAAGTGGGGAAAGGACATGAACAGAAACTTTTCAAAAGACGACAGAATAATGGCCAAGAAAACATATAAAAAAATGCTCAACATCTCTAACCATCAGGGAAATGCAAATCAAAACCACAATGAGATATCACTTATCTCCAGTGAGACTCGCTTTATCAAAAAGTCCCAAAACAATAAATGTTGGTGTGGATGCAGAGAGATAGGAACACTCATACACTGCTGGTGGGACTGCAAACTAATGCAACCTCTGTGGAAAGCAATATGGAGATACCCAAAGAGATACAAGTAGAATTACCATTTGATCCAGCAATCCCATTACTGGGCATCTACCCAAAAGAACAAAAGACACTCTATGAAAAAGACACCTGCACCCGAATGTTTATAGCAGCACAATTCACAATTGCAAAGATGTGGAAACAACCCAAGTGTCCATCAATACATGAGTGGATTAATAAAATGTGGTATATATATACCATGGAGTACTACTCGGCTTTAAGAAACAATGGTGGCCTGGCGCGGTGGCTCACGCCTGTAATCCTAGCACTCTGGGAGGCGGAGGTGGGAGGATTGTTTGAGCTCAGGAGTTCGAAACCAGCCTGAGCAAGAGCGAGACCCCGTCTCTACTAAAAGCAGAAAGAAATTAATCAGACAACTAAAAATATATAGAAAAAAAAAAATCAGCCGGGCATGGTGGCACATGCCTGTAGTCCCAGCTACTTGGGAGGCTGAAGCAGAAGGATTGCTTGAGCCCAGGAGTTTGAGGTTGCTGTGAGCTAGGATGACGCCACGGCACTCTAGTCCGGGCAAAACAGTGAGACTCTGTCTCAAAAAAAAAAAAAAAAAAAAAGAAATAATGGTGATATAGCACCTCTTGTATTCTCCTGGAAAGAGCTAGAACACATTCAACTAAGTGAAGTATCCCAAGAATGGAAAAACAAGCACCACATGTACTCACCATCAAGTTGGTATTAACTGATCAACATATAAGTGCACATATAAGAATAACATTTATTGGATGTCCGGCAGTGGGGAGGGGGGAGGGGGAGGAGGGGACAGGTATACGCATACACAAAGAGTGTGATGCGCACCATCTGGGTGATGGACACGCTTGAATGCTTGGACTTGGAGGGGGACGGGGGGGCAAGGGCAACATATGTAACCTAAACATCTGTACCCCCATAATATGCTGAAATTAAAAAAAAAAAAAAAAAGAACTAGAAGGCAATGGATCAGAATCGTCTAAAAAGATCTGTGAGAATGAGTATGGCCCAAGAATGGTATACCCAGTCACTGTCTTTTTTGTTTCTTTCAAATTTATAAAAACTGGAATTTATTTCTTACAGTTATGGAGGCTGAAAAGTCCAAGGACCAGGGGCCATATCTGGTGAGCCGTCTTGCTAATGGAGACTCTGCAGAGTCCTGAGGTGGCCCAGGGCAGCACATAGCAAGGGGACTAAGCATGCTAACGTGCAATCTCTTTTTGAAGTATAAAGGCAACAAGCGGAAATTCTCAAACATAAACGAGTTAAAAAATATATAACCACCTCTAACCCTTGTAATACAAAACCACTGGACAAGAAATCTTGCCCTCTAGCATTGGTGACGATAAAAGCGGAGTGGTGAGCACTAAATCCACTGAAATGCAGAACCCGCACTCTAGCTGAAGGAATTACGGGTGCACAACAGAAAATGATAAAACTAACAATAATTAAGGGGGGGGTGGAAAATCACGTTGACTTTTTTTTTTGGAGACACAGTCTTGCTCTGTCACCCAGGCTAGAGTGCCGTGGCATCAGCCTAGCTCACAGCAACCTCAAACTCCTGGGCTCAAGCAACCCTCCTGCCTCAGCCTCCTGAGTAGCTGGGATTACAGGCATGCACCACTATGCCCGGCTAATTTTTTCTATATATTTTTAGTTGTTCAGCTAATTTTTTCTATTTTTAGTAGAGACAGGGTCTCGCTCTTGCTCAGCCTGCTCTTGAACTCCTGGCCTCCAATCCTCCCACCGCGGCCTCCCAGAGTGCTGGGATTACAGGCGTGAGCTACCACACCTGGCCCGCTCCCCCCAAAATTTTTTAATAAAATTAAAAGAAAAAAAAAGGAAAGATGTCTAGATCAATGGCTACCAAAAGTTAATATTTCTTATTTCTGAGAGGTGGGATAATAGGGGATTAGCTAATGGTGGTGAGAAATCTTTAGGAGCTATGCTTATGAATGATTTTTCCTTTTTTCTACTTTCCTATATAGTCTGTATTTTGAAATATGCTCATATACGTTGAAAAAATTAAGTACTTCAGCCATAAAGGATAAATAATGAGACAACTGAGAAGGACAAAGAATAAGACTGAGAAAAGACTGCCACAGAGAGAAACTTGTTTAAAGGCAAAAGAGCAGGAATTAGCAGAGAAAAAAAGGACTGTGAAGCGAGGGCCCTTAAAATGAGTAAGTGTTCCACCAGGTTTCACTAATAAATCCCATCTAAATGCCAATAACTCCCGAATTATATCTCCATACCAGACCTTTCCTTGAACCTCACATTCATATATGACTACTTATTCTACATATCTACTTGAAGATCTTTAAGTACAATCAGCCCTCTGCATTTGTGGGCTCCGAATTCATGGATTCAACCAACCTAGATTGAAAATATTTGGGGAAAAAAAAGCATCTATACTTAACATGTACAGACTGTTTACTATATTCCCTAAACAATATAGTATAACAACTATTTACACGGCACTTACGCTGTGTTTGGTATTACAAGTAATCTAGAGATGATTTAAAGTGTAGGGGAGGATGTGCATAGGCGATGTACAAATGTGACACCACTTTACACAAGGGACTTGAGCACCCTTGGATTTTGGTATTCACGTGGAGTCCTGGAACATCCCCCATAGATACTGAGAGACAACGGTATTTCAAACATAACACGTCCATGACCAAATTCTTAATCTTCCCCCTCCAAACCTGCTCCTCCCTCAGCCTTCCTCATTTTAGTAGACTCAGGTCAAAAACCTTGTAGTCATCCTTGACCATCTCTCTCTCTCACTCTGTACATCCAATCTGTTAGCAAAGCCTCTTGACTCTATTTCTATCAAAATGTAACATGAATCCAGTCACTTCTTCCCACCTTCTCTACGATCAGCTTAGTCCAACCACATATTTCTGGACTGGACGCCTACAGCAGACTCCTAACATGTCCCTGGCGCCCATTCTTGCCCTTACATCTATTCTCCAAAGAGCAGCTACAGTGATGTTTTTAAAGAATAGGTCAGATCATGTCATTCCTTTTCTCAAAACTCTCCAATGGTTCCCATCTTACTCAGAATAAAACCCAAGGTGCCTCCTATGCCCTGCAGGGTACTATGTACATGATCTCCAGCACAGGCTCTGCCTCAGGGCCTCTGTCCTTGCTCTTCCCTCCACCCAGAATGCTTTCACAAGGTTCACTCTCTTACTTCATTCATATCTCTTCACCCATAACACGTTCTCAGAGAGCACTTCTCTTTCCACTATAATTGCATTCCCATACCCTTTACCAGCTTTACCGAGAACAGGAATTCTGTCTTTGTTTACAGCTATATCCTTAGAGCTTAGAAACATATCAGAAACAAAGCAGATGCTCAAAATTTGTTAAATGAATGAATCAATGAAGGATGCCAATATTTTATTCTTCTGAAAACACTGTGAATGATGTCTTTCTTTACTTCTGATTGATCAGACTACTCTATGCATCACTACAATTCAGACAAATATTTTCTCCCAGTTACAAATATATGGAAGTTATGAGAAACTCTACCAAGCTCAGGAGTCAAAGTTGGTTTCTGGTCAATTTCACATGGGTTTTTGGGGAGGCAGGAGGTGTCACCAGAATCAATCGACACAGTGCCCAGTAAGTGGGAAATGAGAGCTCTGGCTGCTTTTATCACCCAGTTATGACAGAGTGAGACCTTAGAAACTAATGTTGGTCTAACTGTACCTGTCCCTGTTGGGTCACCTCCTTGGATCATGAAGTCTTTGATGATTCTGTGGAATTTGGTGCCATTGTAGTAACCTCGACGAGCCAACTCAGCAAAGTTCTTACAGGTCTTCGGCGCATGCTTCCAATACAGCTCCAGCACAATGATTCCCATGCTGTGAGGGGAGAGGACAGCACAGCTCCAGTCAAGAACAAGGTCACAGCAGATAGGAATTTTGTGGGACTGTTCCAGGACTCTTGATTTTCAAGCTTGTTAAGTAATGAAATTGTGATAACCACTGGGTTTCATGGAAAACAATACAATGCAAGTAACATAAACACAGATTATCTCTTTTGACTAAAACATGCAGGGACTTCTGGTACTTCTTTTAAGTAAAATAACCGTGGACAACTCACAATTCTAATACCTTATATATGAAAGTCACTGATCATCTGAAACTAATATAACCAACCCCTAAATTAGGGGGAAAAATTCTTACTTTTAATATTTAGATTTAAAAAAAAAGGACATTAAAATATTGGGAGTTCATATTTATACATGCAGAAGTTTCTGGGTGGGGGTAGGGAGTGGGTAGATAGAGACAGATATTCAATTGAGGTTTTTTACAACTTTTATATTTTTGATCCATGTAAATATATTACCGACTCAAAAAATATTTCAATGGAAAACGAAAAAGGTAGTTTGTGTGTGTTTGGGAGGGAGTACAACAAGGGCAAAACCTGATTACTTCAAACCTCTGAACCTACCCAATACGATGAGTGCTTTTTCCTCCCCAGCACTGCTAAAGGATAAAGAAGAGACAGGACAGGTGCCTTCCCCTCCACTCCACCACTCATCTATACCTTAAACTCCAAGAACGCAAGAACTGAGTCAACTCTGTATAGCCTGGATACCCAGTGCCTAACACAGTGCTTTGCACAGTGTAGGTGCTCTATGAAATATATGTGGAATGTGCTAGAAAACAGCTTTCTAACAGCCTTTCTGCCTGCAACCCTCTTTTACACTGCTACTATTCAACATAGATTAACAATTACTCTGTGCCAGGCACTATTCCAGCTGCTTTTTCCATCATGGAGCTTACAATCTGGTGGATATTTTTAAAATACAGGAAATAACCTTTTGGAATGGCAATCAGGAAGTCCTTACACAATTCTGAAATGTGCATACCTCGGCAATTTCAACTTCTAAGTATCTGTTCTCTAGGAAAATTTACAAAAGTGCCTAAGGAAACAGTATGTGCAAGGATGTTCATCCTATCATTTGCCATACCGAAAAAAGAGAAGCAACTTGGCTGGGTGCGGGGGCTCACACCTGTAATCCTAGCACTCTGGGAGGCCAAGGCGGGAGGATTGCTTGATCTCAGGAGTTCGACACCAGCCTGAGCAAGAATGAGACACCATCTCTACCAAAAAGAGAAAAATTAGCCATGTATCATGGCACACGCCTGCAGTCCCAGCTACTTGGGAAGCTGAGGCAGGAGGATCCCTTGAGCCCAGGAATTTGAGGTTGCTGTGAGCCAGGCTGACGCCACGGCACTCTAGCCCAGGCAACACAGTGAAACTCTGTCTCAAAAACAAAAAAAAAAAAGAGAAGTGGCCGGGTGCGGTGGCTCACGCCTGTAATCCTAGCACTCTGTGAGGACGAGGCGGGCGGATTGTGTGAGCTCAGGGGTTCGAAACCAGCCTGAGCAAGAGCGAGACCCCGCCTCTACCCAAAATAGAAAGAAATTAATCAGACACCTAAAAATATATAGAAAAAAATTAGCCGGGCATGGTGGCGCATGCCTGTAGTCCCAGCTACTCGGGAGGCTGAGGCAGGATTGCTTGAACCCAGGAGTGTGAGGTTGCTGTAAGCTAGGCTGACGCCAAGGCACTCACTCTAGCCAGGGCCACACAGTGAGACTCTGTCTCAAAAAAAAAAAAAAAAAAAAAGTGGAAAAAAAAAAAAAAAGAGAAGTAACTTAAATGTCCTTCAAAGAGGAAATGACTAAAATATCAATTATTCATACTATGAGCAGCTACATGTATTACTGAAAGAAAAGTATGTTACAGAAAAAACATATATATAGTATGATATGATTCCATTTTTGTTAAAAAGTAGACATAAAAGAGAGATGTGTTTGTATGTACATAAAAAATGATCTGCGTGGTAATCCAACAAACTGTTGGTACTGTTTTGGTGGGGGGGTGGCTTTCACTTCTTATTCTATATACCTCTACATTGCTTGGATTTAAATTAAAAAAAAAATACTAATGGGAATTCAGAAATTACAGGTTGGGGCCTGAAGAAGCAGACTTTTGTCATAAAAAAAGATGGAGAAGATAGCCAGGGAGCAAGAACAGCATGAGCAAATACAGAGGGGACTGAGAGAACTCTGTGCTCTGGCTGAAAGCAGCATGAGCAAGAACAGAAAGGCAGAGAGACTTTAGCAGGCCCCTGGCTGCTGATGGTGGAATGTAAGTAGGCAAGAAGATGAAAAAAATCACCTTGAATGCCAGACTAAGAAGTTTTAAATATATATTGTTATAGCAGCAAGAAGTTACTTAAATTTTTTGAGCAGGATCCCGTGTTCAACTTTGGAAAGCTCACTTTGAGCTTCTTCTAAAGAGGCAACAGAATAAATAAATGGGGCTGAGAAACCTAGCATGTGGGACAGGCAGCCCAGGCTCCACACGAGGTTCCCCCACTCACCAACTGTGTTAATGTAAAATTTGGCATTTCCCCAGCTAATACTGGAGGGAGAGGAGGTGAAATAATACCTTCATGAGTTGAGATGCTGGCAGGATTAAACTAAATGGGACGATATACATCAGGGGCATGGTACCAGCAGGTTAGTTATCATATTGCTCTTTGATAGTGGGAAAAATGTGCTTCTTCCTGTATTGTCATAGTAATTTGTTTATATAACTATACTACTTATCACGTATTTGCCAATCTGTCTCCTTCACTATACTGCAAGCTTCTAAAAGCAGGGCCATGTGTGTTTTATCCACTTCTGTATCCTCAGAATTCAGATCCTATGTACCTGACTTGCGGACTTACTACATTCTTGTTGAATGAATGGATGAATGAATGAGCAGAATGGAGGGAGGACAATCAGCGCGAGTCGGTGCGGAGCTTGGACGCGGGCGGTGGTGTCCCCTCTCGGCCCTCAGGGGGCCCTCACGGCGCCGCTCCACGCCCCTCCACGTGGAGGCCGGCCTCCTGGAGGAGTGCGCAAGAAACCGAGCCCCGCGGCGAGATTCAGGGTCCTCGTCGCTTCCACCAGCCCAGCCCCAGAGGCCCGAACCCCCTCACCTGGTCTCCAAGTAAACGTTGGGGGGCTGCCAGGAGTCTGGGGGTATTGCCGCCATAATGAACCCAGCGGACTGTTTCTCTAGCAATTACTACTTCCGGCGTCGATTTGCAGAGGACCCGCCGGTGCTGCACACTTCCGGCCTCTGCCGTTCAACTCTTTCGATGCCAGAATTTGAAGGGCTGGAACAAGGAAGAGGACGGTCCCGTCTTCCAAGGCTAGGAAGCTGGGCTGCGAGGCGAGAAGAGGCTGGGCGCAAGGAGGGAGAAAAATGCAAGCTCCATTAGAGGTGGTCTCCAAGCGGCGATACCGCGCCATTCTCTGGATGATCTGATTGGTTCTTTTAGGCATGGAAGGCGGGAACAACTATCAAGGCTGCACTCTGATTGGAGTTATTTCTTAACATTTCAATTCGAGGAATTTCTAAGTCCCACAATTGGACTGGGACCAGAAGGGGAGGAAGTGAATGGAAGGGAGTAGGGCCGAGAGATGCCAGTAACGAACTTTCTGAAGGCACTGGGAGATGTAGACACAGCGCTTGTATTTTGTCTCATCTACTCCACAAAGCAATCCTGCAAATAGTATTCCCATTTTTCAGATGCAAAAACTGAGACTCAGCACTCAAATACTTGTTTTTCCATAGCCATACTGCAAATCTGAGCCTCCAAACTCCAGAGGTAAGGAGTCTGGGGAGAGAAGAGAGGGAAAGGCCAGGAAGAAAATGGGAGATAAAGAAAAGGAGAATGCAGGTCAAAGGGATCAGAGCAAGAGCAAGGCACGAAATGATTGGTTGGTGCATCAAAATTTTAAGAAAGTTTTGCTCAGGACCCGAGGAGGAAAAGCAAAGTAGAGGAGTTACGAGCAGGTTTGGAGAGAAGAATGAAGCGAGTAAATAAACGTATACTGGAAATGCTTTGCACACCACTTAATGATGGCTAAATGAACGCTTACTATGTGTCCAGTATGAAGCTAAGCACTTTATTGTCTATTTTTATGCTTAATCTTCAAAACCCCACAAAGTAGATATTACCATTCCCATTTTACTTTGAGGAAACTGACCCTTACAGAGATTAAATAACTTGCTTAAAGTACCACACCTGGTGAGCTTGTGCTCTTAACCACAGTTCAACCTTAATTCCTTAATTGTAAAGTGGGAATAAGGATGTACAAGGTTGTAAAGATAAACTAGACAGTGAGCTCCCTGAGAGAGGAACTGGGCCTCCTTCATCTTCGCACTGTCCTTGCAAAGTACTGAGCAAAGGGTGCTCAGTTTTTGTTGAATGAATAATGAACAGGAAACTACATTTTAAATTAATGAATACCGGGCTAATGTAAAAGTATAATTAATTTTTCACCTCCTACAGTCTTGTGTTCATGCTTACTTTGTGGCCCTTGAACTGGATGGAAAAGTCTTACTCATTGCTCCATTCTGTCTGTTATTATTTGAGCTACCTTTCTCTGGATTTTATGTAGTTCCTTACTGTATATCTTGTGAGGCTTGTGCCATCCCCAGGCTCCAATGTCTGAATACTTACAAGCTACCTCCAAGGTCACTTTCTCCCTAAATCTTTTCCTGGAGCTTCTACCAGCCATGAGGCACTACATAGACAGAGGTGAGTCACACACACAGTGCCCTGCCCTAAAGAAACTCACCTTCTAGGAGAGATGGACAACCAAACACAAAACTACAAGAGAGTGGAATGAGGGTTGCAGTAAACACACAGTGCTTCCTGAGCTCTGGTTGCTCCAGAGCAGCTTTGAGCAGTCAGAAGTTTCCCCTGGAGTTATAGTCTGAGTTGAGATCCAGAAAATAAGTTGGAGTTAGCTAGAAGCTATGAGGGATCAAATCAAATCAAGATATAAAATGTTCCACTTCCTCAGAAGCCCCCTACCAATCATTACCCCTTCCTTCTTCCCCAAAGGTAACCACTTTTTGCCTTGTAATATCACGGATTGGTTTTCCCTGTTTTTGAATTTTATATAAGTGGAGTCATAAAGTATGTGTTTTTTGTTTGACTTCTTCAACATTAAGTTTGTGAGATGTATCCGCGTTGTTTTATGTAGTGGCTATTGTTATGGTATGGAGTGTGTGAGAAAGACCACCTTGAGGCCGAATGAGCCAAATTGTGAGTCTTTATTAGCTGGCCAGCGACTACCCTGTGTACCACCACAGACGGCTGCACAGAGAGCAGTCCAGAGCCGAAAAGGTGAGAAGACTTTATACTAATTTGGAGGGGGGCTACGTGACATTAAACACGACATAGTGGAAAAAATAATTACATCATACATTCCATAGCCGCGGGGTCTGGGACCTGCCTCAGACCACCTGCCTGGCCTCCGGACCGATTACAATCTTTTAGCAAGCAAGGTTACAGAAGCAGATAGCATCAGTTAAGGCAGGGAGCATTCTATCTTGGGTGGGGCAAGTACAGTAAATTTTACTACAGACAGCTGGGGGGCTCACACAATCAGTTACAGGGTCATTGCTTACGGAGTACAGATTTTTCTATTAGGGCGAGGTTTACAAAGTACAAGCTTTTTACTCTATAGACAGGAATGAGTCTTGAAACAGCGTTTTCATAATAACTTATTATATTTTTGAGGCCTACTACTACAGCTATTTTTTCATTTTTCCATGCTGTGTAGTTTACTGTTGCATGAATATATTACATCGTATTTATATAATCTATTGTTAATGGGCATTTGGGATGCTTCCAGATTATGGTGTTACGAATAATGCAATTCAATGCAGCTGCTATGAATATTCTTGTATGTATCTTGGTGCACTTGTACATACATTTTGGAGGGGTATATACCTAGAAACAGAACTGATGGGTCATAGGTAATGTGTGTAATATAGTAATTAACATCAGACTGTTTTCCAAAGTGGCAGTAGCAATTTACATGCTCACCAGCAGCCTGTGAGAATTGCTGTTCCTCTGCTTCCTAGCCAACACTTAGTATTGCCAGTCTTTCATTTAAGGGATTCTGAAGCCTGTATAATGGTATCTCAGTAGTCATTTCATTAACAACCAATGATTAATGAAATTAAATGCTTTTTCATATGTGTATTTGCCATATAGATGGCCTCTTTGTGATATTGTCTTTTCGTATTCAAATCTTCTGCCCATTTTTTCTATTTGGCTGTCCTTATTGGTGAAGTTCTTTATATAGCCTGGATGGAAGCTCTTTGTCGGTTTCTCTCACTCTATGGCTAGTCTTTTTATTCTCTTAATCGTGTCTTCTGATGATCAGAAGATTCTAATTTTAATGTAGTCCAATATATCAGTTTCGTCTTACAGAACGTCTCAGTTCTGACTGGCCACATTCCAAGTGCTCAGTAGTCACTTGCACGGCAGCAGCATTGGACAGAGCAGCCCTGAAGTTTTGTTTTGTTTTTCTCATATAGATCTACAACGCACCTGGAATTATTTTGGTGTATGCAGTGAGGTAGGTGTCAAGTTTTGTTTTTTCTATGTGGATATACAATTGACCCAGCACCATTTATTGAAAATATTATCCTTTCCTCACTCCTCTATTGCACCTTTGTCATAAATCAAGTGTCCATATATGTGTTCTGTTGTCGGGGTCGCCATTCTGTTTCATTGATTTACCTACCTCTACGTCACTACCACACTGCCTTTGTAACTGTAGCATTTAGTCTGAACCCAGTAGTATTTTGTTTACAGATCTCTTGTAGAAAGCAGTTAAAAGTTTTGGCACTGCAGACAGGGTAGGATAAGGAGTCCGGGTTCAGATGTTGACCACTCCGCTCTTTATCTGTGTAATTCCCAGCAAGTTAACCTCTCCATAAACCTGTTTGGTTTGTAGGAGGATAAATGTGGGGATAAACTTATGTCATAGGGTTGTTGACACGGTTTCACGGATAAAAAAGTGCTTAGTAAGGCCTGGCACAGAGTAAGCGCTTGATGAATATTAAAGAGTGGAAATTAGAGGGATTTGTTCTCTTGTCTTTCTCAAGACTAGGAGTCTCCAGAGGGAAGGAGCTGCTCTTCATTTACGTACCTCTCCCACCCCCATCCCTTCATGACTAACACACTGCCCGGCACGTAGTAGAGGACTCAATAAATGCTCGTTGAGTTAGTCAGTTTAGCTACGAAGTTTGCGTCCGTCCAGATAGCGACGAGTGACTGAGGACAAAGAGCGGCAGCGCGAGCGGGACGCCAGGGGGAGCAAGAACCAGTACTCTCCAGATATCTCGAGAGTTCCCGCGCGCGCCGCGACGGCGTGCGTCCCGTTTTTGGCGGAAGCACAGGGAGAGAAGGAGGAGCTATCCTAGGCGACGCGGCCTCGCCTGTGGCGTGGGGGTTGCTTCCGGGTTGCGCTCCCGGAAGTAGGAAGTTGTCGGCCCATCCTCGCCCGGCGGCCGCTGTCCCCGGGGCGGGAGGAGCCCGAGGGGGCGCGGGCCCCGCATGTGAGTGACTGGGGCCCGAGGCCGGGAGGGGGGAGGCCGCCCCGTGACAGCCTCGCCGGCGCGCCCGTCTATGACATCCTCGCGCAGCCCCTCCCTCACCGCTGCTGCCACCCTTTACCCCAGCGTTGATCGCTTTTCTGAGTCTTTCTACATTTGCAAACTGACAGCATTCCCTGGTAGCTCCCCCGGGGTCCACTCCCTCAGGACATCTCTCTTTCCTTTGCTCCTCCGGGGAGAGCAAAAGAGGTCGACCCTGCTTGAATTTGTTTCTCAGGCGTCACAGCAGTGTCCAAAACGAGCAGTGCTAGCGAAGTCAAGATTTCTGCCCTTTTGAGTTTTTTGGTTTTTTTTTTTTTTTAATGTAGTAGATTCCCTGCCTCCTTCTGAAACATCTTTTCCTGATAATTAAGGGGGAAATACTTCTTCTAAAAAAGTGTTGACTGGGCGTGTGATAAACCTGGCATCTCAGATTTCAGAAAGGAATATGACTTGGTTTATTGGTAGGGGTAAATGAGCTGTTTGTAATCGCCTCTTAGTACAGGGAAATCTACTTTCTTCATGTTCCTGTAGTATTTGAAGACTGTTAATCCTGCAGGCCGCACTTTCTCTGGTCTGAGAGCTGTCATAGCCTTGGTATTCGCCAACCTTTTTTTTTTTAAAGTATTTTGTCATCAGTCACCTTATGATATGGACTACTCCCATATGCTTATATTCTGACTTTTCCAATTGTTCACTTGGTAGTTCCCATGGTGGAATCTTCTACAGACACCTATAACTTAATATACTGGCTTATTTGAATTTGAGTTGTCGCAACTTCCTTTAGGGAACAACATGCCTTAAAAAAAAAACCAAAAAACTGAATTCAGCTTGGCTACAATGAAGTTTTGACTGAAGGTTCACATAGCCCGACTTGCGTACCAGTAAAAGGCCTTTACTGCCCTGGACTGAAACATTTTTCAAGACTGAGTTTGAATCCCAGTTCCTCCTCAGCTACTTTTCAGCACCAAAAAAAAATGTCCAAGTGCTGGATTCCTAACCTGCTCACCTAAACATTCATCAGGCTGATGCATTAAAAAAAGAAAATTCTATTGGGATCTGAATTTTTTGGGAAAAAAAAGTAAAATTAATAAACCATTAGTTACATTCAATTAGTTTGGAAAAAGAATGATCACTTTAGGTCCTTTAAATTTGTTCAACATTAATCAGGTTCTGTGCCTGAGGTAAATTTCTGTGTCTGTTCTTAGTTTTTTGTATTATTTTCTCTATTTATCTCTGCTTTCAAGAAATTCACAATTTAGTGTGGAGGTAGACAGGGAAATAGATGTAATATAAAGTGATAGAGTTATATAAGGTTTAAAGGGCAAAAATCAAGGTCAAAGGGTTCACTTATTGAACAGAGCACTGGAGGCTAGGCTTTTTAGGCAGAGGAGATTGTGTGTGCAAAGGCAAAAAGATGTGAAACAGTATGACAATGTAGAATGTGCGGAAGGATTAATGGGAAATGAGATGGAACCAGTAGGCAGTGACCAGCTCATAAAGGACCATGGTAAGTATTGTAATTTGAACTTCATCTTATAACAACTGTTTTAGGTGTTTGATTTGTCTGGATATTGGAACAAATGTTTTACATCCTTTTGCAATTCTTTTAACAACATTGCAGGGTAGGTATAATTATCCTCATTTTATAAATGAAAACTCTAAGGCATGGAGAGGATAAATAGTGTCTCATGGCTACATAGCAGGTAGAAAATTCCAGAATTTGCACCCAGCTTTTTCCACTTCCAGTGCCTGTGTTCTTAACCACTATGCTAAACTGTGCTTCAGCAGAGAATGAAGAGTCTTGGAAGGTGCTTAACATGAACCAGTTTGTATTTCAGAAAAATAGCTTTTGGACAGGGTAGAGGATGGATTAAGGAAAAGGAGAACTGAAGTGTAGAGTTACTATATCTTTGTGATGGTTCTCAGAAGATATGTTAAGGGCCTTGACCATGCCATTAATGTACAGAGGAGGGAATGAATATGAGAATTATACAGGATGTTAAATAACAGGATTTAGTGATAGTTTCATTGGTGGGAATGAGGTAGGAGAAGGAGAGTTTTTAAATTTGAAGGTCTAGTGTTTCCATTAAGAAAGGGAATGCAGTAGGAGGAATGTGTTGGAGGGGAAAAATAATAAGTTCAATTATGGACACATTATATGTAGGGAACTATCGGAAATTTGGGTCATGGTGTCTTCTAGGTAATTCAGTAGACCTTGAGCTGTGGAGAGAGTGCTAGACTACAGAAGAGATTTGGGAATCACTAATATCTGGCGGTTAAAGTATTGGAGGGAATGGGAAGAAGGTCAAGGACAACTCCAGCTGATACCAGCATTTGGGAAGAGAACAATAGAATTATGCCAAGGTTTGAGAGCGCTTGAAGAGTAATAGATAAGTATTAAATAGCAACAGCTGCTGCACAGAGGTCAGATAAGGTAATAACTGAAAAACATCCTTTGGATTTGGCATTTAGAAAGCCATTGGTGACCTTAGTGAGAACAATATCAGCGGGGTGAGGAGGCAGAAATATGACTTCAACGTTCGTTAATAAATGAATGGCGACCTGAGAAATGAGAGTGAGTCTCTAACAGGTCTCAGCCCCCTAGAATCATGTTCACTCTTCTGAACTTCCCTCTGTGGCAAAGGTCACTTCTGCCAGAGTTGGATCTTCTTTTTGGAGGTAAAGAGATTGGATTGCCATCAAACCTCAGCTGATTTCACTCAGTCCCCTCATGCTTGATGCTTGGCCGTGACTTTGTGTTTGATTTTTTTTTAAAGGACGAGATTTTTTTGTTATTGTTTAATTAACAACATATCCAATTACATGCCAGTAGTATTCCTCTAGTAAGACAATAAAAACTGTCTCCAGACATTACTGAGGGACAGAATCTCCCCCAGTTTAGAACCTCTGATCTAACGAAAACCAAAAGGAGGGCTCATTAGCAAGATCCCAAGGTACTCTTAGAAATATCTCGAAGTTACTAGTAACTACCTTTTGGTTAACTTGGGAAATGTGTCGATCTCTGGGAAGAAGGATGTGCAGCTTCCAAAAATATATTCAATATTGTAATATCATTCTATACTTGAATTACCAAAAAAGAAAAAAACTTGTTTTTTGTAATACAAACTGGGAGTTTGATGAGATTTTTATATGTATCAAAAGGGAGCAGAGGTTTATGAAGTTTGCAAGACAGTCATCAAAAATGATGATGGTTGACCCTCTTAGCTTCACCTGCACTTTTGTCCCCTTCAGGTTCCTTCTAAGAGCACACCAATGTGACGGTCTCTTCTGCCCCAGGGATAACTGCATGTGATCCCACCTCCTAACAGGCACACTTTACAATTTTTTGCTGGAATTTTTTCTAGAATTCCTTTCTGGATTCTTTCCTTTCTGGTCCTCTACTGAGTTTTAATGGATTTTGACAGGGTATTGTTGAATACTTTAATATATTTAAATGAACATTATCCCTACTTTCTTAGGATGTTTTTGTTAATTTAAACAGGAAAACGCTATCTCTGGAATCACTGGTCACAAAACCAAGATATGAAAAATATTGTAATAAGTTATCACTTTATTCTTTTTGCAGGAATCATTGTAGTCAATCACTTTCCAGTTCTCAGCCACTCAGTTGTGATCAAGGGATACCTGGTTTCGGAACTGCCCGCTCGGAATAGGAAACTATTTGGTAAGGGAGGCAGCCTGCATAAAGGTTAAAAGCACCAACCAACCTTGAAGTCAGGCACCCTTGGGTTCACATCCTGGCACATTATGAAACCTTTCTGAGCCTTAGTAAAGTCTGTGGACGTCTGTGAAATGAGATTAATCACACCTACCTTATGAGATCGCAGTAGTGGTTCACCGAGATAGTGTTTCTGGAGTGTTTAGTACAGCATCTGGCATACAGAGTGGGAATAGGAATAAAATTGCAATTGGACACACATCTTTAGTTTCTAATGAATTGAATTTTTCTCCTTCCTGAAGTGTTCATAGACTCTTAGAATTTTGGAGCTGGAGGAGACTTTAAAAACCTCATGGCCCAATCCTCTTACTTTTAGCATGCAGAAATAGACCAAGTAACTTAGCCAAAATAATTTCACTAGTGATTGGCAAAGCTTGAATGAACACTCATCCCTCTTCTCTCCTAATCCAGTACTGCTTCCATTTTCCAGCTGTAACATTTAAATACAACTCTATGGAGAACCAAAAAGTCATTCTCGGCGTGTATGGCAAATCACGCCTTGCTTCCTCCTTGTGGTGCCATGGCCATGCACCACTGCACATCTCTGACTCCTTTGTGCCCAGTGATGTTCCTTAGGAGTAACTGGGAATTTTGTGATTACAAAATTAATATAGGAAAAGTTTGGAAAGTGTGAAAAAGCACAAAGTAAATAAAAATCACCTATAATCTCATTTCTCAGAGATCATCTACTCCTGACTTAATTGGAAATGCTACATCCTAATTTGCGGTTTTGTTTTGTGTGTTTTTTGTTGTTAGTGTAGCTCTTAATGCTCTGTAATCCCTTCTCTGGCTGCTAATCATAAATAGCTTAGTGAAAA
Organism: Indri indri; assembly: GCA_004363605.1. Classification (NCBI taxonomy): domain Eukaryota; kingdom Metazoa; phylum Chordata; class Mammalia; order Primates; family Indriidae; genus Indri; species Indri indri. Next base: position 12,846 of record RJWJ010001633.1, on the reverse strand, counting down.
GAGTGTGAGGTCCAGGTGAGGCTCAGGTGACAAATGACTGGTGGTCTCAGATAAGTCATTTCCTCACCTAGAAATCTACTTTCTATCAATTTGCCTGTTCTTGACTTTTCATATAAATGCAATCATATAATATGTAGTCTTTTGTGACTGTCGTCTTTCACTTAGCATGTTTTCAAGGTTCATCTATGTTGTAGCATGTATCAGTACTGCATTCCATTTTATTGGGGTTTTTTGATATTTATGTTTTAATAAAGAATAATAAGCCAAATTACAGCCAACTGTTAAAGTTTTTTTGTTTTTTGTTTTTTTAATTCTAGGGTACAAAAAAATCAGTTCAGGGGGCTTTTTTCTGGACAAATGATCCCTCGGTCTTTCCCATAGCAGGCTCCTAAGCAATCCTCTAAGTCTAATCAGTCACATATGATACTGAATGGTGAGTCTTCCACGTTTGCTGCTTATAATTCCAAAGTAATCAATATCTAGCATTTTCACTTCTGAGTAAGAGAAAAAGCGCTTTGGTCCATTAATTCACCGACTCATTCCTGGAGGACATTAACCAACTCTGCTATTACAAAGACATGAGTTTCATCAATGTCTTGCATGGTGAACTTCTTCCCCAGGGCTTTGGACTCATCCAAGTACAGCAGAAACTGCTTCATGGTGGGATCGCTTTCCATAAGCACTCCTTTCAAGATGTTGACCATCTTTTCCCTGTCAGAAGGTGCAGATGACCTCAAGAATGCTCTGCCCACAGACCCAGCTGTGCCTCCCATTCTATTGTTCAGTAATATTGCATTGTATGGATATACCACATTTTGTTTATCATTCATCAGTTCTTGGAAATTTGAGTTGCTTCCATTTTGGTGCTATTCTAAATCATACTGCTGTTAACATTTGTGTTCAAGTTTTTGTGTGGACATGTTTTCAGTTCTCAGGTACATACCTAGGCGTGGAATTGCTAGGTCATGTGGGGTAACTGTTTAACTTTTTGAGGAACTGTCAAACTGTTTTCCACAGTGGCTGTACCATTTTATATTCCCACCAACAGTGTATAAGAGTTCCAGTTGCTCCATGTCCTCACCAACACGTGTTATCTGACTTTTTGGTCATAGCTGTCCCAGCGGATGTGAACTGGTATCTCATTGTGGTTTTGATCTGCATTTCTCTGATGGCTGATGATGTTTAGTACCTTTTTGTGTGTTTATTGGCCATATATGTTAATATATCTTTTCTGGAAAAATGGCTATTCAAATCCTTCATCTATTTTTGATTAGATTATTGGTCTTTTTATTAATGTTACTGATTTGTAAGAATTCTTGATGTATTCTCTATACTACTCCCTGTCAGGTATATGATTTGCAAATATTTTCTCCCATTCTGTGGGTTGTCATTTCACTTTCGTAATGGTATCATTTGAGGCACAAAAGTTTTTTATTTTGATGAAGTCCAATTTGTTTTTTCTTTTGCTCCTTGCTCTTTTGTGTCTTGTCTAAGAAGCCATTGTTTAGTCTGGTATCATGAAGCTTTTCCCCTATATTTTCTTCTAAGAATTTTATAGTTTTGGCTCATAAGTTTAAGTATTTAATCCATTTTGATTAATTTTTGTGTATAGTATAAAGAAAGGTCCAACTTCATCCTTTTGCATGTGCCATTTGTTGAAAATACATGTTTTTAAATTACAGCTGGGTCTTGGTATACTCAAGGGATTGGTTCTGGGACCTCCGAATATATCTGAATCTGCACATACTCAAGTCCTGCATTCAGTTCTGGGGAACCCACCTATACAAAAAGTTGGCCCTCTATTTATACAAGTTTTGCGTCCTGCAAGTACTGTATTTTTGATCCTCGTTGGTTGAAAAAAATGTGTGTATGCGTGGAACCATGCAGTTCAAACCAGTGTTGTTCAAGGCCCAACTGTTGTTTGCACCATCCTTTTATTTGAGTGTGGGGGGTTCCTGCCTTCCTCCCCCAATTCCTTAAAGTCTAGATTTCATGCTTGTTATTCTACCATTAGAAGTTTTCTGATTCTGATCTAATTGATGTGGGTTAAGGCCCAGGTATAAGCATTAATGAAAAGCTCACTAGGTTATTCCAATGTGCAGGCTAGGTTAAGACCTAATGAACTAAACATTTAAAAAGGACCAAAGAGAAGGAGTCATTGGAAGGCACACTGCTGGAAGAGATGTGCTGATGCGTGTGCTGAGTTGTGGCATTTCAGGCCTCTTTTTCTCTGCTGGAGCAACGTGGCTGTTGTCCTCTACCCTACAGGTGGCAGCATCTCCTTGCTGAAAGAATACACGAGTAGCATGTCAGTGCTTTTTAAGGTTAGGAGTGAAGTATGTGAAATAAGAGGACCCTCTGTATTTAAAAAAAAAAAAAAAAAAGGCAAAAACCTAGTAGAAGAGAGCATAAACCCTAAGCACTGTTCTTCCTTCTGCAAGTGAGAAATAGTATTGTTCTGTAACACAAGCACTTTTTCAAAAGAACTATTTATTTTACAAATGATACAGAGAGAACTCTACTTTGCCATTTTAGTTTTTACCTTTTATTCTAGGGGCACTGTGAAATAATCTGGCTTTAAAATAACTGCAAACACAAATTAAATTTTGAAATTAGTTGTAGATCTTAGGTCTTTTAAGTATATAAAATACAAATAAAATGCGCTTTATTGTCTAAAATTATATTTGTGGAAAAGCATGAGGATGCCAGCTGCAAGGTGTGAAGGGCTTCCATGCCGTGGTTTTGTATTATCTGGAATCCTTATGCTGACAAGAACAAAGCTTATTAGCATGTTTCCCCCAGTAAATCTCACCTTTGGTGATCAGTTCCTCCTTTCATGTTGCTAAAAGGTGTATCTGGTATAATTGGAAAGAAATAATTGAGCAAGAACACTATCGATATTCCATTTTTAAAAAATTTTTAGTAAATTACCAGTAACAAATCTCCTGTGGTTAGTTTCAGAAATCTTTCTGGATGTCAGTAGTGCTGCAGAGTGCCGATAGGATTCATTGTGCTCCAGACTTGTGCTCCTCAGAGTGTTTAGGAACTAGTGCTGGTCTGTAAACTGTTGCTAGCCCCCAATTACGTAACATTTAAAAACTTGTATAGCAATTTGACATTGTCTCAACATACTGTGTTTTATAAAAGTGTTGGTCTGCGGTAGATTGGGAAAAACATAAAACTGGTCCTTTCCCTCAGATGTTCAAGAAACACGATTGTAAAGAAAGCAGTAGCTTTGAGGAGGAAGTACTTAAACAATCTTTCTTTTTTACATTTATTTTTTCTCTCTCAGGGATTTTTTATTGGAAGACATGGATGTTGCTGCCAATGAGATCAGCATTTATGACAAACTTGCTGAGACTGTTGATTTGGTGAGACAGACAGGCCATCAGTGTGGCATGTCAGAGAAGGCAATTGAAAAATTTATCAGGCAGCTCCTGGAAAAGAATGAGCCTCAGAGGGGGCCCCCCCAGTATCCTCTCCTTATAGCTGTGTATAAGGTAATGATATATTCCGGCTCGGAAATCACTTAGAGCACAAACTGTTCAACATTCTTCCCAAATGTTATTGTTGCCTGATTCTACCAGCGAGCCTTGCTTTTTCTGTGACTAAATTGGCCTTTGTTCCTGTTACCATGTGTTACTAGGAAATTTGACTATGTCGTTAAATGTCCTAGATGAAACTGTGTATTTATAATTAACACATTGACTGCCACACTAGAAAAAAATTTTTTTTCCTTGGGCCCACGGTGTTTTATTATGAAAAAAGAATAAAAACTTCAAAAAGAAAACCATCCTTTTTAATTTAATGAAAAATTTGTTATTTTGTATTGTTTTGTGTTTGTGAGCTGTATGCAGTTAAATTGTCAATATTAATCACAACAATAAGAACATCAGTAAGTAAGATTTTCATAAACCAACTGCAGGGTTTTGCCCAGGGGGCCACCATCACGTAACATGAATGCTACAGCGTGGCAGGGTGAGTTGCCTGTGCACCACACAGCTCCCAAGGTAAAGAGATGTGTGAGTTACATATGTTTCACGAGACCCTGGGCTCAAAACTAGCTTGAGTTAAATATAACTCACACGGCCGTTAATTAATGTGTTAAACTCTATTCGTGTGTATTTTTTAGTGGTGGACATAGCTCCTGATTGTATGGTAGAAGCTTGGTGAGCCTTGCAGTCCTTATAGCTCTCAAGTTTTAAATGCTTCCAGAAGTGAATGTTAAATGGCTTGTTTATGAAAACGGATTCGTTCTTAAGACACATTGGAAATAGCAGAAGAGGCCTGTTTTTTTCTTGGCATTAAGTATTTCAGTAGCTGGGACAATTATTAATGCCTTTCCTATGTTTTCTTGTAGGTCTTCGTAACCTTGGGATTAATCTTGCTCACTGCCTACTTTGTGATTCAACCTTTCAGCCCATTAGCACCTGAACCGGTGCTTTCTGGAGCTCACACCTGGCGCTCTGTCATCCATCACATTCGGCTGATGTCCTTGCCCATTACTAAGAAGTATATGCCAGAAAATAAGGGAGTTCCTCTTCGTGGCGGTGATGAGGACAGATCCTTTCCAGGTAGAATGCTGCATTTATTATTTATCAGATACAGTTTTCTTGACAGTATATGAGAGGAAAAGCAATAACATTTATTGATAACTAAGGAGAGATACCTTCCCTATATTGTCTCATTTAATTCAGTCCCACTAAAACTCTGTGGGATGGAGTTTATTATTTCCATTTTCCCAGACTGAGAAACTGAGACTCAGATTAAGAAACTTACCGAGAAACACATCTGCTGGAACCAAATTCAGAACACACATAGTAGGGAAGAGTGTTTGCCCATAAGAGGTTTTGACTGTATCTTACTCTATCCTTTTCTCTCCTGTGATCCCTATCCATAATGGATGTTTAATAAATAGCTGTGGATTTATTGAAAGCATCTGAGTCCAGCTTGCTTTTAACCAGATCCTTTTAATAGTTCTTGGCCTATTGAGCTAGGTTTTTGTCTAAGTATATCCCACTCTTTCAATTTAGTCTTTCTCTCTGTCACAACTCACTTAATTTAGTGCTCAAAAGTGTATCAGTTTTGCCAGAAAGTTGAATTTAAGAAACACTTAAGTTCAGTCACAGTGCATCAGGGGCAACATAGGAATTCATAGTCTGACAGACCATTCGAGGGATTTCTATTTGAGAATAATGTAACATGTGATAAGACTTGAAATTTACTTTTTGGGAAAGACTAGAGGGATATTGTTTTGATAATGTTTATTTGTCCATATTAGAGGAATACGTACATTAATATCATAAATGGATTGTAGAACTTCTTGTGTAACCATGTTCTGAAACCTTTAGGATCCAGCATAACTTTTAGGAAATACGTTTTCAGAAAAAAATTTTACTAGTTTAAGCTTTATGTTTTATTTTTACTTATTTAATTTTTTTGTGACACTCTCACTTTGTGGCCCCAGCTGCAGTGCAGTGGCATCATCATGGCTCACTGCAGCCTCAAACTTCTGGGCTCAGGCGATCCTCCTGCCTCAGCCTCCGTAGTAGCTGGGACTACAAGTGTGTGCCACTGTGCCCAACTCATTTGTTTTCTGTTGTCTTTTTAGCATAGATGGGGTCTCGTTCTTGCTCAGGCTGGTCTTGAACTCCTGAGCTCAAACGATGCTCCCGCCTCCTTGGCCTCCCAGAGTGCTAGGATTACAGGCGTGAGCCACGGCACCCAGCCCAATCTAAGCTTTATAATCATAAAGCTTCTTTATACCAAGACCTAATCAGTCATAAAAATCATCCCTTGGGTTGGGTTTCCTTTGAAAGATATTTTTGTACACTTGAGGAAGGTATGGAAAAATTTCCAAAATTATGTCAAAATCAAAGGAAGGGAACACTATAAGAATTCATTTTTTAAAAAAAACCAACAGCTCATATATTTAGTTTTTAAATTCCAGATACAACTTCCTCATATTTATTGGGAAGGTTGTTTTTGAAATGTCATACAGAGCTCAAAAATGAAGTTTCCAACCCTTATCAGGAAGGTCCAGAGCATTTGGAGGAAAAACTCAGAGAAACTTGTTGGTTAGGCCAGGCTGTGCTGCTTCCTTAGACACATCAGGGTCCTTTCCTGACTGTCTTCCCTTCACAGCCTCCCTAATGACAACTTCTACTCTTTGGCACATGGATGAAGTAAGCAGAACCTGGTCGATGGCATCACTTTCTTCCCCCTGTTGTGTAGAGTGAATCTCCATAGACTGTTGAGTTGAAACAGGGAATAGCCAATGGACAATAATCGCTCCTTCTCCAAATCATAGTTTAAAAAATTCAGGAAACATTAGTGTCTTGTCAACAAGCCAGATTATTTGGTCCACTTCAGATTAATATTTTGCCTTGCAGATGGAAATAGAACGAGTCCTTGGAGCTGAGCTCAGTGGTTAAGGAGAGGGAGCATTGGAAGGGTGTGGTTTCAACTCTTTAATGTTATTGATGCTATTAAAATGCTGTTTTTACTTATAAATGTGGACATTGGCGCACCGTATTTTCCTATTTGCGATAGTTTTGGGAAGTTGTAGACGTGTAAAACTAATTGTTTTGCATAGCATTTGGAAGAGGAATTAAGAATGCATGATGAGATGAAGGGTAAATAGAAACACATGGGGAGAATTAGTTGCAATAACTGGGAACTTCTGGGCCTGCGAGAGGCCTGCGAGAGGGCAGGAAAAATAAAAATATACCTTTTTTTTTTTTTTTGAGAAAAAGTCTCACTCTGTCACCCAGGCTGGAGTACAGTGGCGTGGTCATAGCACACTGCAGCCTCAAACTCCTATGATCGTCCCACCTCAGCCTCCCAAGTAGCTAGGACAACAGGTGCACGCCACCATGCCTGACTAATACATCATTTTTTAATGTCTTGGCACCAAAAAACAACTTCCTTCAAGTTAGGGTTACTTAGCAGTACGTTTAAAATAAAGGTAGGGGAGAATCTTCCGTGGCAGATTGGCCAACGGAAACCCCTCAAGCATATTGTTTCCTTAACTGCTTGCCTGTCTGACCTCCCAGGGTCATCTGGTGCTCCTTGCAGGTGCCTTGGGAATGATGGGGACAGCTGGAGCCTTGGTGACGTACTAGAGGCACCACTGCTAACGGTCAGGGGTTTTCTCCTGACTTTACCCAGGGAACAAAAGGGCAACAGAAGTGAGGTTCTTTTCTAGGTTTCAGCCTTGGGTAGGAAATCCTGACCCTAGATCCTCTTGATCAGGAGAATGAAGTGACTTTGCAATGAGTGATATAAACATCTCACTCTACAGCAAAAAATAAGTAAATAAGCTGACACTTACTTACCAAGTAACAGACCCTATTCAAGGGACTTTCCATATATTGGCTCATTTAATCTTTACAAAATCCCTGTGAGGTAGTTTAAGGTTTTATGCCTGTTTTACACATGAAGACACCGAGGCACAGTAAAGTTAGGTCTCTTGCCCGAGGTCCCGAGGCTATGAAGTCACAGAGCCGCGATTTGAACTCAGCCATCCAGTCTTCAGAGTCTGAGCTCTTAACACGTAGTGACCTGAAGAGTCTAGCTTTAAGTTTGAATTTGGAGTCCTACACTCCTCTTTCTCTCAGATCATCAGATACTGTCTCTCTCAGCTCTCTAGTCCCTGAAGAGACAAGGTTCTTTCTGGCTGGCACTGCAGTTCCCAAAGATAAATGGTCTTCCAAGCTATTGGCCCTCTAGAATTTTCCTGCACTGGTCTTTCCCGAGCATTCAGCCCAGCTCATCCTCTGTCTGCGCCCTTATGAGCAACGTCTGACTGACCCAATCCGTTCTCTTACTCACCCCTAGTTTTCCCTTCACAGCCACATTCTCATTTCTTTTTTCCCCTCCTGGCCTTCTGTCTTTATATCTACTTTGCTCCTGCCAGCCGTCCTCTTGGCTTTTGCCATTTCCACAGAATCATTAAGTCTTGAAGTGAAAAAGGACCGTTAGAGTTAATCTAGTACATACTCGCATCTTATAAAAGAAGAGACCGAGGCCAGGAGAGGTGAAGGAACTTGCTTACCCAGATGAAAGTGGCAAAATAGCATTTGAACCTTGGTTTCTTAACTCTCTTCTAGCATTCTGTCACACTTACTGTCTGCTGTCACCGCCCTCAGCCAAGCCAGGTGCCAGCATGTTAAACCCAATTATTCTGTTTGCAATTGTTTTGTGGCATTTTCTGGCCACTTTTAAATTAAAATGCCCGTTTATACTGAGGAAGCTTGAGGTAGCTCTCACATATAGTGAGACGGTATACCTCTATACTGCTTGGTTGGAGCTTTAGGCATCCAGGGCCTTCAAGGAAAGGATGAAGTGCATGCAGCAGCATCCAGGAGTTTGGGGAGTAACAAACCATTCATTGACTTAGAACTAAGGGCCTAGTCTGACTTAAAGAGTCCAGGCCAGTGCCCAAAGACGAAATACCTGGACCTCAAGATACTCCAGGACTATCTTACTCTTTTGTTTGCAAAATAAGCTTACCTTCTGTGATAAGACCAGCTGTGTCAAGCACTTCTGTACACCAGGCGCTGTGCTATGTACTTTATATTCATTTCTCAATCTGCAGCAGTAACATAAGGTAAATACTGTTTTTATGTCCATTTCAAAGATGAGGAAACTGATGTGCAAGGGGATTGAGTAACTTACCTGAAGTCTTACATTTAGAGAAAAATTTTTGTGTGAGAACTCATGAAAATAGATGGACTCTCTTTCATTTGGAGTTGTTCAGATACATTGCTTCCTGGAAGTAAGGCTGTTGGCGAAATGATTTCTTGGGCTCCTTCCATCCCTGCGGTGTATGAAAATGGCTCTGGGCATGCTGCCACCCATGCAGGGGACCTGGCAAAGGCCACTTCCAGGCTTTCCCCCTGCCTCATGCCCAGGATACTAGAAGAGGTACTATGCAAAATGAGCTCCTGGAGAGTAGCCTGGCTAAATACTGAGCACGGGCCAGTGAAAGTCATGGGAACTTTGTCACGGGCTTTGCAGGCTTTTCTTGGGTATATTTCTAATATAAGAAATCATGAGGTTTTATTTATTTAATCTTTATTTTGAAGTTTCCGTGAATCCAGACAGCTCATTTGATTTTTCTCCCCGTGGACTTAATTCTGTAGTTAAAGCTTCTGGTTCGTTAGCCTCCCTTTCTTCCTTCCTCCCTCCCCAGCTCATTCATTCATGCAACGAATGTTTATTGAGAGCCTGCTATATGCCAGACACTGTTCTCAACAGAGCAGTGAACAAAACAGACAGAGGAACCTGCTCTTGTAGAGCTAGTCTTGGCTTTTTCCCTTTCTTTCTTCCCTATCCTTTTTACCCAGAGGGAGTTTTTGGTCCTGAAAAGAAATATTTTTTTTCTTTTTGCCAGGTTAGTGATCTGTGTAAAAGGACTCTCTCCACTAAGAATTCCAGGATATGTTATGGTTGTCCACAGTGAACGAGCCTAAGCGAGTTTTCTTTGTAAACAACTCTCAGGCACCACGAAGCCTCCTGATGGGTCAAACGTTGGCCCACCCACTTTTCTGCAGAGTGCCCAACTTGTAAAGACCGGTGGGAGGTTACAGTTTCTGTACTTTGACTTCCAGTCTCTATTTCGTCTGAGAGACCGTTTTTGACATCTGAAATGGTGAAATGGTTCCGCATCATAGTAAGAATTTGGAATACAGGTCATGAGCTTTATTGAACTCTTATGTAGTGAGTTTCTCTTCTCAGTCACACTTTTTAAATTATTATTGTTTAAAATAGCTGGTATAGGAGGATATCTGTAGTGAAGGAAGCCTTGGAAATTCAAAGAAAGATCGGAAGTTGCTATGTAACTTCCACTGTCCTTTCTGTCTGGTGCTGCGGGAAGAGTGAATATAGAACAGGAGGGTCGGGAAGAAGTGAGATGCAGCATATTAGGTTGAAGAAAAGTTGTGACCAGGGTGGCATGGAACGGTCTGGCCGTGTGCTGTTGGCTGTTTTCCAGGATAGGATTTCATTCACTTTGTGGCTCGATGGCTCCAGCCAGTTGTCTAGAGAACACGTCAGACAAAACCTTTTCATATAGGTGGAGGCCAAGCTGGAGTCTGGCACAGCTCTCTCTGTTGTCTGGGATTCTGTGGGAAGGGGAGGAGGAGCCCACACCACACCCCTGCCCAGTCTACCGCCCAACCATTGCTCAGTCTTTCCACCAAATATAAGCACATTCCTTATCTACCTGGATGATCTCAAGGCTACAGAGAAATCAAAAGTAGTTCTTTCTCTTGAGGTTTGGGCTCCCTTAATTCAGATGGATGGCATAGGCTCTACCCCATCTTGGTGATCCTTTTTCCTCATCATTTTCCCTCTTTGCTGGCCCCTTGCCTGGCCACTGTGCCTCTGCTCCTGCTAAGTACCTCTCCAGGGGCCTGTCTTCTGAGATGACTGAACTCGTCGTGTCAAAGTTGATATTTTTGGCTTTAATTTTCATGATCTTCAAAGACATTTGTACTTGGAAGATACATAAAATACGTACATACAAAGACAATAAAGAAATGTAAGATTTTGATTTTTAAAAAATACTTTTAATCAAGTAAAATTTCTCACCTCTATCCTTCTAACTCCTCTATTCAAGCAAGCACTAGTACACGTCCTTTTGGTATACAACCTTCTCAATTTTTCTGTGTTTATACAGGTAAATATACTTAGTATAATATAAATATAAAATACTTTTTCGGTTCACACACAAAACAAAGGCTTATGTACAAATTTTTGGCTAGACACGTTGAATTAGTTTCTAAGGCTGTGGAAACAAAGTACCACAGGCTGAATGGCTTGAAACAACAGAAATTCATTATCTCATGGTTGTGGAGGCTGGAATTCTGAAATGAAGGTGTTGGTAGGGCCACGCTCCCTGTCAAAGACTCTAGGAAAGAATCCTTCCATGCGTCTTCCAGCGTCTGGTGGTTGCCAGCAATCCTTGGCATTCCTTGGCTTGTGGGAGTGTCCCTCCCACCTCTGTCCTCATCTTCACGCGGCCGTCTTCCTTCTGTGTGTGTGTCTCTGTGTTCTCTTCTAATAAGGATATCATTTAGAATGGATTTGGGGCTCATTGTATTTCAGTATGACCTCATCTTAACTAATTACGTCTGCAAAGACCCTATTTCCAAAGAAGGCTACATTCTGAGGTTCCAGGAAAGACGTGAAATTTTGGGGCATGCTGTTAAACCCCAGGGTACACATTTTTGAGAACTTTATATTATTCCATTCTGTTGAATATTCCATAGTTTAACCAGTTTCCAGGGGGTTTTTTGTTTTGTTTTGTTTTTTTGCTGTTACAAAAAATGTACCTGGGACAAACATATGCATATATCTACTATCTACATATGCATATATGTACTATTACTTCTATAAGGTATATTTCTTAGAAGTAAAGTAGCTGGGTCAAAGGGCATGTACATTTTAAATTTTAATAAATACAATCAAATTGTCTTCATAAACTTACACCAGCTTATAATTTCATGAACACTGTATATTGAGAATCAGCAGTAGATGTTATCACTGTTTTGCCAGTTAGAAAACTGAACAATAGTATCTCATTTCAAGTTGCATTTCTTTGATGATTAGTGGAATTGGATGTCTTTTCATATGTTTTATAGGCAATGTATATTTACTTTTCTGTGAATTACTTGTTCATATTCTTTCCCTATCTAAAACTTTCTTCTTTTTTTTTTTTGAGACAGAGTCTTGCTCTGTTGCCCAGGCTACAGTGCTGTGGCGTTAGCCTAGCTGACAGCAACCTCAAACTCCTGGGTTCAAGCCATCCTCCTGCCTCAGCCTCCCGAGTAGCTGGGACTACATGCATGCACCACCATGCCCAGCTAATGTTTTATATATATATTTTTAGTTGTCCAGCTAATTTCTTTCTATTTTTTAGCAGAGACAGGGTCTCGCTCTTGCTCAGGCTGATCTCGAACTCCTGAGCCCAAACAATCTGCCCGTCTTGGTCTCCTAGAGCGCTAGGATTACAGCTGTGAGCCACCGCACCTGGCCTAAAACTTTTTTCTTATCAAATAGAAGCTTATTATATGTTAGAGATATTAATTCTTTGCCTCTTATGTGCAAATATTGGTCAAATCTGTCCATTTTTTCTTTGTAGCATTTTGGTATGTGTGTTGCTTAGGAAGCCTTCCTTGCTTCCAGGATTATAAAAATTGTCCCATGTTTTCCTCTAGTTATTTGTTTTTGGTTTTTTTGAGACCAGGTCTCACTCTGTTGCGCAGGCTAGACTCGAACTCCTAGGCTAAGCGATCTACCCATCTCAGACTCCCAAGTGAGCTGGGACTATCGGTGTGTGCCACTATCCTGGCTCTTCTAATTATTTTTTAAATTTTGTTTTATCTATTTACATCTTTAATCCAGAATTTATTTCATTATATAGTGAAAGGTAGAGATCCAATTTTATTTTTTTTCCTGTGGATGATTACTTGTTCCAATATGATTTACTTAATACATCTTTTCCTCACTGAATTAAAATCTACCTTTACTGTGAATTAAATACTCATATATATACTGGATCTGTTTCCACACTCTTTTTCTGCTTTATTAAGCTTTTGACTCTATGTATTTGCTTTATATAGCAAAATATATATAGCTTCCTCTGCAAAAGCATACAGTTGGTTCTCATTATCTGTGGTAGTTACGCTGTATAAAGTCCCTGAGAACACGGAACTAGTGAATACAGAGTCATGCCCTTTAGGGGAAATACAGGGTAGGCTCTTGCAAGCCTTTGCCATATCAACCAGTCAGTTCACAACTTTGTTTTATGTATGTTTGTGTTTAAAGATACCTTATCTA
>RJWJ010001632.1:0-124056 GCA_004363605.1 Indri indri | reverse complement strand
GTAGCTGGGACTACAGGCATGTGCCACCATGCCTGGCTAATTTTTATATATATATATATATATATTTTAGATGTCCAAATCATTTCTTTCTATTTTTTTAGTAGAGACGGGGTCTCGCTCTTGCTCAGGCTGGTCTCGAACTCCTGACCTTGAGCGATCCACCTGCCTCCGCCTCCCAGAGTGCTAGGATTACAGGCGTGAGCCACCGCGCCCGGCCACAGTTTCTTGATAAATTGTTCTGAAACAATATGCCATTCTTTAAAACTGTAATTGTTTTGAGGAATTTTTAGAATATATAGACATTTCTCATTTTAGGATGGTATAGAGATATTCTAATCATTTGTTATAAATATCCAATATTATGCATACTTAGTTACTATTTTACTGACACTTTAACTTATTACATAATGGAATATGTAGAATCTATAAGGACATGCATTGTTTATATCATCTATTACAAACATGCTTGGAATAAAAATTCCAGGTTTTGTTCTAAAAGAAAGGATCCGTATATTTTTCTAAGGATAGCAAAATTTATGGAAATGTGAAAGTAAGTACTGTTTGTAACAGAAAATGTATTGTAAATGAACATAAGTTATAGATAATGGGGCTTGGCCAAAATATTTTGATTTAGCTTTAGCTACCACAAATATTAGTAAATTATAACATAATGAAAGGAATCCCTGTAGCAAAATTCATACAGTGTTGTTCTACCCACTGAGACTGAAAATGAGCATTACATTGCTATGTTTAAAAAATGTACATGTGCTGAGATTTAATTTTGCTCATTTTCCTTTGACACCATGATTATGGAAGATTGTTTTGAAATAACCATTAATTTAGTGTCAACTTTGCATATAAGCAAGGTAAAACTTACTGGTTATTTGTTACATGCCATGAAAAGGTTTCTCTTTCCCATTTGGAAAAGCCATTAAACAGTTGCCTATAGCTGATTTCTGGAAAAGATAGTCATTACACATAATAATCCGTTATTGATGGGTGTAAGATTAGCAAAGTTGGAAAATCTGCCTACTTGAAACAATGCCAGCTAAAGTTATGGTTGTTTATTTTGCTTGCTTCTCAGTAAACATACTTATTCTAGTGGTTGGCTTGTCTAACTTGTAATTTGGTTTAGTGATTCTTCATAAATGTATTTTTGGAGCCATTTCCCCTTTTGCTTATCTTGGTCTACTTGAAAATGGTCTGTGTTTTCTCATATCTCAAAATAGGCAATATCTTAGTGTTCACACACATAGATAATGATCTCTCAACAAAGAAACATTCCTTTTTTTCTGCTGAGACATGCAGTACATAAAATCAAAACAGACATACTACTATCACTTGGAAAAATCTCTACCTGGGACTACGTACTTAATTCATTCAGTACCATGTGCTATGCCTGGTACTCATAGGTACTTAATAAAAAGCTTTTGAATGAATGATGAAAAGATGACCAAGGCGTGTGGCTCATAATCTGGTAGGGAAGAAATGGGCATGTAAACAACTAACTAACCGTAATTCATTTTTTTAAAGCCATTTCTTTCTTTGGGACTTATGAAATAGCAAGTTTCACATGACTACAAGGCTAGGACCAAAGCACTCATAAAAGTAATAATTATCAAAATGATTTTTTAATTTATTTATGTTTTCATTTATTTAACAAAGATGTTGGGCATCTACACTATGCAAGTATACTATCTTGGTGTTAGAAAATATATTCTAAGGGTTTTTAGTGAAAACCGATGATTAAGTCTCATAAAGATGTCCAAACAGATTTTAAAGCTTTTTGTCTTCTTTTTTTCTCTAAGGTCTTTTATTTAGGGTAGGCTTGCTAGCCATCACTGCAGTCCATCTAAAACATTGTCCTATTTCCCACAACTCTCTTTCTTGTTGGTCCTAGGAGTCTATACTTCAGAATTAGATGTTTTCTATAATAATAATTCTGATAATAATAATTAACTGAGAACCTACCATCTGCCACAGTGCTAGAACTTAACGTATGCTATCTCTGATATAACAATCTTAAAAGTAGGTATTTATTTCCCCCATATTATCAATGAAGAAACAGGCTCAGAAGGGTTAAGTAATTATCCAGGGTTATCCAACTAGTAAGCTACAGACCCAGGGTTTAAATTCAGGGCATCTATCTGACTTGAAATCCCAAATGAGGATTCACAAGGCATCTTTACTTGAGTACATATCACATATAGAAAAGCCAGAGCAGGATCAGCCTTGATTTTGAATTCACCTGCCAATTATGGACCGCAGTTCGAGTCCATCCTGTAACTACAGTTACACCATTTCTCAGGAGCAACACCTGAAGGAAGTCATAAAGACCACAAACTGATCAGTGCAGCATGACTGAACCATAGCACATAATGAAAGCTGTGCACATTTCCAGTGTGGTTGACTACAGCATACTTTTTTGTGTGTAACTGACAATGATAGATAATATATGGCATGATTCTGATAACCGGCATCCAGTTCTCCTTACTAAAGACTCGGTGAAATTAGAGGGATTACCTCTTTTAGGGTTCTCTCTTCTTTTATTGTCTGGTTTTGAACTGTCTGCAGGTCATTTTTGTGCCCCATAGGGACTTAGGGTGAGTGTTTTCTTTTTTCCCAAGGCCTTTCAGACAAATTGCAGAAAATTCTCAGCCTTTTATAATTCAGATTTTAAGTAACAGAATCCCTATTCATTGCATTATTAAGGATGCTTGTTTTCTGTTCTATCTGCAAAAAGCCTCCTATGAGTGATTGTTTATACAGAATGGTGATGGGTTGAGGGGGGTGCGTCCTGCAACTGATTTTCATCTCTGAGCTATCTCCGATTAGACGCTTGGGTTTTGCACCCCTCATCACCACCATCCCATAAGTCACAGTGAGAGTGAGATGGCTAAAGCCATTTCAAGTGTAGATTTTGGCAGAAAATTCAGCGTCCAGCTTAGATTTCAAGCTAAAAGGAAGTTCTTCTGTTTACAGATCTTTAGATTCCATGTTACTTTCTTTGTACTGATATCAAGCTACTCTTTGGCTAGAGCAATTTGCAGTATCACTGCCCAATAATTAATGTCATACATTTAGTAGTTATAGATTAAATTAAAAAAGAAAAGCAAAAAAAAATTCATAGCTTCATATTAACCCTTCATGGGCAAACGTTTTTATTCTCCAAATCAGTGTTTCCTTTATGTCAGTTCTATATTTAGGGACCTGGCTAGTAAGGCCTGACAATTCTGCCTTTAAATTATCTCCTAAGTCTGTACCTTCTTTTCATACACCACCATTATTGCCTTAGTTGAGGCCATAACTGTTCCTCAAGTGGAACATCTCAGTTCCCAAATTTGGTCTTCCCCTGCTTTGTTTTATTTTTCTATGGTAATATCTGACATAAAATAGCTCTGTGACTTCTTCCTTTCCTTTTCCAAGAATCTAATTTTTTAGTTCTTCCTTTGTAGTCGTTTCTTTACATTCATTGACCTTTTTTCCCCACTGACAACACCTTAGTCATCACTGCCCGCTTGTCCCCAGGCACTGACTGACCTCCTAGGGGCCTGTCCTTCTCTAGTCTCTTCCTTGTGTAGTTTGTCTTGCATACAAACACATGAAGTCTATTTCTGAAATACACAAATACACATCTGGTCTTGTCACTGGCCATTTCGGTTTCCCCAGAAGCAGACTCTGAGACAAGGAATCAAGTGAAAATACTTTGTTTGCAAGGTAAAGAAAGGGGTATGGTAAGGAGTATGGAAAATGACATAGGGACAGGAAGGCAGCCATTTAAGGGTACATTTTCAAGCCAGTTATCACTCGAAGCAGCTGGAGCTTAATCCTCCTGGAGAAACTCTGGAAACCAGTGTAGAATGCATACATCAAGAGTTATCTATCTCACTTGAAGAACTAGGAGGCTGGGATGTCTATGCCCCAAATTCTGAGTCATTGGTAAGGAATGTTGGATGTGATCAAGAGACAGCAGTGTCAATTTTCTGGAACTTCTGACTTGCCTCAGAGGCAGCCAAGATAGCTTTAGTGGCCACAGGAAACTCAGGAAAAGACATGCAATTGCCAGCAATTGGAAGTCAGGCTGGCATTTTTATAGAAGTGATGGAGATGAGAGTATATGGATAGGGCACCAACGGCATCTACAATTAAAATTAAATATCAGTTTTAAAATAACCTCTCAGATGTCTCCCTAGAGATACAAAAGTCTATTATTTTATGACATATTAAATCTTTTGCAGTCTGAACTAAACATCTCCCTTTCTATCCACCCTTCATTTTGTCCCATGTAAGTTGCCTGTAGTCACACCCTCTTATACCTCTAAGTTCTATACAAACTGCTCCTTCTTAGAGATCTTTCTTTTTCTTTTATCTGTCCCTTCTGACCAACTCCTACCCATCCTTTGAACCATTGAACCAGTTCAAATGGTGCTTCCTCTCTGAAGCCCTCCCTTTTTTCTATAAGCAGAATTGGTACGTGGCATATTGTTGGAGCTCAGTAAATGGGTGTTGAATGGGTTATAATAAATATGCCTCTACTACTACTATTGAACACATTGATTTGTAGTTAATCTGTGTGTCTGTCTCCACCATCAGCATGAAATCTCACAGGGCAAGGGCCATGTCCTATGTATCTCATCCCATTCACCTAGAACACACTGGGTACCTAGTCAATGTTTGTTGAAATATTGAAATATCCCCTTAGAAGAAAATATTGAATATTTCAATATTGAGTGTTTGGGATATTTTAATACTGAAACCATTGAATAATATCCTCTTAAAGCTAGAAACAAACACAGGAATTAGTAGGTCTATGTTCCTGTCATTCCTCTATCCACACCATTTCATGCTTGGGCAATTTCGTTACCTATTTTCAAAAAAAAAAAGTGTGTGGAGAATAAAGTGAACCCCAAATTCCCTTCAGATTCTCCACAGCTTTACCTATGTTATCTCTGAGGTAGAGCATAGAGAATATCACAGCCAATGCCTATTTTGCGTCATTGGTGGTAAAAGAGAAATAATAGTATGGTGGCATTTTCTTGACCTTTCAACTCTTTAGGTTTTTTTTCCCCCCTTATGCAGCATCTATGAAAGGGGAGACATTTTTACCTGCATCTGTGTATTTTATTAAATGGAGAACATTATTTATAAATGCAGAATTATATTTTTTCTGAATTTTGCTATTACATGCATTTTTCTCTGTGATTCCAAAGAGAGTAAAATAATTCAGAGGCATAGAAGCATTTAAGGGTAATTTTCATCGGGCTCCAACACAACTGAGGTCTAAGAAAGGTGTTCAGGAGAGTATGCCAGTGGAGCCTAATGGATTTGTATTTCCACTTTTCCACTAGAGGGAATTATGTCATTATATTTTACCATGGAGGCCAAATATTTGCTAAATAAAACACATCGAAATGAATATTAAAAGCAGCTTAGATAAACACCTCACTCCAGGGACTAGCTGAATCACAAAAGGGACAGTGTGATCTTTTAGAATATAATTCAGATTAGTTATTATTTCTCTGCTTAAGTTCCTCTAGCAGCTGCCTATCACACTTAGAATAAAATCCATACCCCAGCCATGGTTCACAGACTGTTCATGAACCGCGAACAGCTCCTGCTGTCTCTTCCGTGGTATCTCATGCCGCTCCCTCCCTGCTCTGTGTATTGCAACCATAGCCTTCTGACTTTCCAATGCACTAGGTGTGCCCTTGTGTCTGGAGTTTTGCAGTGACTGTGCCCTCCTGGGAATGCTCACTCCCCACCATATTGATCTGCACCCCCAGTTCATTCAGGTCTGTGCTCAAATATCTCCTCCCCAGAGCAGCCTTCTACCACTATTAATCTAAAAGAGTAGCCCTCATGCCTCTGTCTCATCCTGCTTTCTTGGATTTTCTTGTCTCTTAGCAATGGACTGCTACATATGAGAGTATCAACTTTGTCTGTTTTAATACCAATAATGCCTTAAACTGTTTCACTTTAGAAACATTTAGATATATATTGAATGGACGATGCATTTATTGATGAGGGAATTATTATACCTAACTCACATTCATATTTCAATGATATCCTGGCAGGATCAGTCAGGATTTGACTAGTAATCCAAGTACAGAAGCCTAAGGAGAAATGCCTTTTTTTAAAAATGTACTTGATAACTTTGGAATTTTTCTTCTCTGTAGTTCATGGTTAATAGTAATTGACCTCTTCTTAGTTTTAAGACAATTAAAACATGAAAGCTCGCTTTCCCTCACAAAGGTACAGAACCAACTGAATTTTTTTTTTAATTAATACACATTTTAGCACTTACTAGCTGGAAATAGATGAAGTGTGGGTCATATAATATGCTGTCATCTGAGTCCTAACAATGACCTAAAACTTTTTCTGAGACTTTTAAACTATAAACAAGGTGTGATTTTTGTTTTGGATGTTGAGAGATTCTTCCTTTATATGAATTTATTTATCCATCCACTCTCGTAGTAACATGGAAATATGGTAGGCAGGGTGCTGGCCCAGAGCATTGTTGAACTGCATGGCAAAGATGTTTGGAATTCTTATATCTAGCTCCACATAGATCTTTTGACCCCTAGTCAGACCTCGTAGAAAGTAATGATTTTGAGGAGTTATGCCCTCATGAATTTGCTGTAAGTTCATCAGTTTTATGAGAGAGAAAGACAACTGTTATATAGACTTTCTAGGAATGTTAATCATATTGGTAATAATGATCTTTACAAGTGCTGAGAATAGATGAGAGTAGATTTTAAAGCATAAAATTCCAGTTTAATTAAACACACTATCCATCCTAGTGCTCTTTTTTAAAAAATATAATAAACTATATCAAAATTATGTATATTTTTTTCTTATGTGGAAGTTTTGTTCTCTCCTGTTCTTTAGCTGTTCACATTTTTGTTCTTGCACTTCAGGAATTGATGGTATTTTTCAGATGAATTAAACAGTAATCATTTTAACCAAAAAAAAAAAAAAAATACTTCATGTATCAGGGGTTAACAAACTTTTTTTGTAAAGGGCCAGAAAATAAATGCTTTTGCCTTTGTGGGCCATATGGTTTCTGATGCAGCTACTCAACTCTGCCATCATAGTGTGGACAATATTTGAATGAGCATCATTGTGTTTCCCAAAACCAAGCAGCAGACCAAATTTGGTAGTTTGACAACCCATGTTATATATAACTGTACCTCATATTTTTTTAGGAATAAGATTTTCTGTTTCTTGAGGGTGGAAGCTGTCGTGTGGTATAGAATGAAGCAGATTCATCCCATAAATTCTAGTTAAATTGATTTAAATAAAATAAAAACTGTATAATAATTGCTATAATAGAAAGTTTTCAATGTTAAGTAGAAGGCATTATCTCTTGTGAAATCCAGTATCTCACATAAAAATATCCACAGGATAAATATCACTTTAGTTTCAGATAGTAAAAAAGAAAACAAAACAACAGCAACAAAATAAATTCCTCCTTCCCAAGTAATTAGTTTGGTTTATTTTATTAGGTATGACTAATCACATCTCCCCTTTAACCCTGACTGAGAACTAAGATCTAAGTAGGAAATAAGAGCTAGGTTTTGTGCTCTGTTGTAGTAGCCACCGTTAGCCTAAGTTTTCCAGTACCGTTATCTCCTATGCCTTCATAGACTTAATTCTATTGTGAAAGTAGGTAGGAAATAGATATGTAAATATCATCTGTTAGATATAATAGAAAGGGTTGTAACTTCTTGACAAAGATGACTTTTGAGCCCTATTTAAAATAAGAGGCATGGACTGGATGAGAGGAAAAGAATGAAAGTAATTTTGGATTAGAGTAATATAAGCAAAAACATCAAGGTAGGACTTTCTGGAATATTGGACTGAGTTAGATGGTATTGTGAAACAACAAACAACAAAAGCACATTTCAATCACAGATTGATCAGTTTCGTCAGTAGAAAGGAGTTTGAATTCCCCAATTCCTCAAGAGCATAAATGAGAATTTTAGTTGGCATTGGGGTCACTATTCTTGGGGAGTTATTTAGAGGTTTTAGTAGTGGAACAGTTTAGCTTTAATTAGTACTACTTGCCATAACAGTAATAATTATATATGTGTTTGTAAGGTAAGAATAACTGTTTTGTATGCTTATATAAATTATTGTATTGTACTGATTATCACACCAAATACTAATAATGACTTACTAGTTATTATAGGGCAATTCTTACTATATTGTGAAAAAATGTTTAAACAAAAAAAGTTAATATTTTAAAGTATACCGCCTAGAATATGTAATACTTTAATTTTTTTGGCTTTTATGTTTATTCGATTAAAAATTAACTCGTACATATATCTTTATATGTTTATCTCATTTTATTTCCTGTAAATAACATTTTCTAATTTTGATTTGCTTCTCTTTCAGTTGTTCTACAGGTTTGCAGCCTGGTCCTTTACCCAATCAAGTTCATTGAAACTGTGAGCTTGAAAATTTACCATGAGTTCAATTGGGGTTATGGCCTGGCCTGGGGTGCAACTATATTTTCATTTGGGGGTGCCATCCTATATTGCCTGAACCCTAAGAACTATGAAGACTACTACTAGAACCAATAGTCTCAAATTAAAAAACAACAGCAACCATCCAACAAAAGGATTATGTCTGCATCTTTTGTAACTCACTGTTTTCTAAAACACTTGTGGAGCATCAAGCAGTTTGCTCAGTTGATTTAATATCCTTTGCCTTTTGGCTGTCAACATCATAACCAGCTTTTACATCCATTTTAGGGACCTGCACAAATTAAGAGAGCTGATTAGACATAGGCAAATGCTGCAAACTTCCAATATGTTCATGTCATTTTTCTTGACAAATGAAGGGTCTATATGACAGCAACCATTGTGAGAAAGTGGTTGGAATGAGAATTGCTTGAATCTCCTATTGCCTGCAGGGGAGCAGCTGGCATAAGCAACATTTAGAAGTTCCTTTGCAATGACAAGGATTCCACTGATAGAGCCCTTATCGCCTGCTTATCCCACCCAGTGACTACATTGGCTGTTGGTTATTTGCTTGAATGAGCCCTTGAAAAGTGAACTGCCCCTTCAGCATCTAATGGGAGTTGTGAATGTAACTAGTTAATGGTACACATTCCACCTTCAAGAATACTCTTTTTAATGGGAGGTTATGCTTTGGCAGTCAGCATCTCCCTGGGAAGGGAGTCAAGACTTGGAGACATGTGCTTTTCATTACGTGGTTAGAAGTTGTGCCTCAGCTCTGTCCAGAATGGGGAAAAATTGAGGGTCTCTGTTTTCCCTGGGGCCACCAGAAAGAAATATGCATGAGTTGCTTTTGTACCCTTTAAATCATTTACCAAACATTGCAGCAAACAATTGTGCATATGTAACAAGCTTAATGTTTTTATAGAAGGTGAACCATTAGTATAAATGGTAATAAGTTGTTCCCTTAACCCTCCACATACATTTGCCTATTATACATAAAATTAATATTTGCTCTAGTGAAGTGATTTGAACACTAACCTTGTACACGTTGTTAAGAGGCTTAGATTGGTATTCACACTTATTTACCATACAAAAGTATGGTACCTTAAAGCTTTTTGCTCTATGTTCTCTACTGTGTCACTGGAAAGTGTTAATAGAATTGCCTAAGAAGAAAAATTGAAATGGTGTTATTCTGAAAATTAATGATTCTTCAGTAAGCACTGTAGTTCAAAATAGAGTAGCAATTAGGATGATCATTTTGTGTAAAATTCATTAAAATAGAAGGCTGCTATTTTTTGCAAGTATTTTAAATGTCTTCATTTTTTAAAAAAAGAATAGTGATAGATTTATATAAATGTCTCAGTAGAGAAGTAGAATTCATCTGGTTATCACCTGGTCCTCTGAAGTTAACTGATGGGCTAACTGATTTGTACACACACTTATGATGGTTTATGTTAAGGAAATCACTTACCATTCAAATGGAAGGAAGTACCAATGATAGGGAATAAGTTTGCAACTAATCTCATACTGCAAACTTGTGTTAATTTTGTTTAATATACAAACTTGGATAGTTTAATTATAAACATATTTTTATATCAAATATACAGTTCTAATATAAAAGTTATAAATATTTTTGTTAACAAAGATACTAAAACAGTATGTTCTGGCTTTGGCCCTCTTGCAGAAAGAAACATTGGAAAAATCATTTAAAACGTACCTATGTGTTACTGTATTGCAAAATCTGTTAAGAGCAGGACCATATCAATAGTATTTAATAATTTGCTTTACCTCCCAAAGCAAAGTTCTACTTTCAGCTTGTCTTAAGAATGGTTGCCAAAAACAACAGCCAAAACAAAACAAAACTATTTTATTATTCAAATGTTTAAAAAGCCCGCTTATCTTATGAATTTTCTATAGAATCACAAATATGAAGTACCAGGCTTATTCTTTACCAGTGATAGACAAAAGTGATGAAATACATCATAGAAACCTTTATAAAAGTATATGATTCTATAATGAATCCTAAGAAACTGCGAGTGGAAATTTCTCAGAAAGATATCAGTATTATAGAATCTTTTAAAGCAATTTTCTTGAGAAATAGCAAAATCTGGGGCAGCCTGTATTGCAGTTAATTGTGTATTATCAGAGCAGCATGAGAAATATGATATTTGGATAGGGATTTGGGCAACTAAACACCCTCTATTATGAGATCTCTTTATTCCTGAATAATAAGAGAACAGTACTCAGTGCTGACATCAGTGAGGCACTTTTCTTGGTCCTAGTAGAGGATGCAGTGTGCTATTAAACCAATATCATATCTCGAGTCTTACCAAGTTTTTATTCTCTGTCAATATGACAAGCTGGAAAGTGACAAAATATGTTATAGGTTGAGGCACACATATTTGAAGTTTACCGAAAAGTAGATTTCTCATATAACTTTCTTTTCCCCTTCCCAGTGAAGAGCCCTGTGCTATAGTTCTACCATCACTAATATTTGGAAGTGTTTCATTACCTAACAAGCTCAGTATGACATGAAAATTGTTGTTGCTCATCCAAAATACAATTTTGTCTATCAGAATAAACACAAGTGAAATTTTCACCTACATTGATATTATGTCTTTGCAGCTTTAGGATTGTTTGATGTTTTCTTAAGCAAAATTGTTAACCACAAACCCATTGTTTATCGTAGAGAGAAATATATATACTCACGCACATATAGCATCAAGTACTCAGCAGGGCTAGTTATTCGGATTTCTTGCACAACTATTTAGCTTTTTGTAAGTCAACATGTAAATTTTAAAGACATAAATATAGAGAGACCTATGTGTTTGAAATATAAATGATATATATGGATTAGCATGTACCTATATATTATTAAACATGCAATGAATTGACTGGTAAGTGACGTCTAATTGTATGGCTAGCAATGTAATTTATTCAGACTGTATTTTTGTACAGAGCAGCAGCGCACACTAACCTATGCCTCTGTGTCCTCTTTAATGCCTAAAACTGTGCCTAGAAATCTCATCTGTCTTAAAAAAATATATACTTCATGCTGTTTATGCTATTAGTTTCTCTACTGCTATTCAATATTTATTATTTTAAAATATATGACATGTTTACTAAAATATGAATTCATGGTATCCTGGTTATTTTTTTTTTAAGCAGTCATCTGGGGGGAAATCTGTTTATCACTCTGGTGATTTTGAGTTTGCAGTTTCATGATCGATTCTTTATTTCATGATTTTTGTAGTTGACATGAAGTTATCTATGTGGAAAAAATAAAAATAAAAGTGGTTTCACTGATATGGCTTGACTTCGTGTCTTCTCTACTGCGTAAACCCTTTAGACAAAGCTTCTAACTTACATGTCTTCATTCTCTCCTTTAAAATATATATTAGAAAACACTGCTTAATATGACATGCTCATTTTTGACAAAGCAGACAAAAATTCCCACCGGGGAAAGGACACCATATTCATTGTTTTCAAAATATTTTTAAATTTTTGTTACAGATTCTTTCCCAAGATCTTTTTATTCGCTGAAGCTCAGTGGTGTGAACAATCAGTGATAAAGAAATACTATTAAATATTTTTTTTAACTTTCTGTTTTAAGATGCACAAATAGGAGATGCAGTGTAGCCTACCATATTTTCCTACTTTCTAATCAGGTGAAACAAGAGTAATGGAAGAGTTGGATATTGTATTTTGGTTTTTGTGTAGTTTTCAGTGTTTGCAGAGTATGTTAAAAGCAAGCTTGTCTGCATTATCTGTGTTTTAATTAGAAGCTCTAAAAATTCAGTGTGCATGTGCATGCATGTGTGTGTGAAGAACTTGATAAAGTCAGAACTTACATCACCCTTTGATGTGTATAAATGTTGAGTATAATTGGAAAGCAATTTAAATTGGACATGCAATAAAATTCACTTGTATGTATGATAGAAAATTTTCTCAAAGATATAAATAGAACCATAGGCAATTGAGCAAACTTTTTCATGTTGCTAAAGTCAGTTTGAATATAAAATACATGTATTTGTCATAAAGACATTTTTCTTAGGTCATGAACCCTCCAGTATTGAGAGTTTCACAATACATTTTTTTTTTTTTGCTGAGAAGAAAATATGGTAAATCACCTGTAAGCCTATGATACATTTAATAACACAGTTTCAAAAGTATAGATATTTAAGTTATAAATACTAACATTTTCATAGTTTTTCTGTCATTTTAGAAATTTTACTTTTCAGTAGCCTTATTCTAATTTGATGAAGTAGCAGCATTCATTTGATATATTTTCGGTATAAGTGCTTTCATTTTTATACAGAATTCTCATGAGCAAATCACCTTTGCAAACATGGCTTGCCTGATAATTATCCATGACCCAGTTTCTCTGAATTTGGAAGACATGGAGACATAGTTTCACTAGGATTTGACAAGGGAAAATCCTTTGCCTTCAGAGGTTTCATTGTGAACATAAAACAGAAAAGCAATTTCAATTTATTTTTCGATAATGGCCATATAGCCTGTTAGCAGTTTGATCTATGAAGTCAGGCCCATGCTATGTCAACACAAAGTTCCATTTTGATGGTTTTTAAAGTTATTTTGGTTACAAAATAAATTGATAGTGAAATTATTTTGTATTCTGTAGACTAATCCACTGAATACCTAAATTATTTATTTATCAAATTTTCATGTTCTGACTTTCTGTTAATAGCTTTTCAGAAGTGCGGTGTTAAATGAGATAAGATTAAAAGAGCAAATAAAAATTAGAATTAAATACTTAGGAATATTTTCACAGGAAGCACTAATTTATTTGAATAATTTAACCTCTATGTCTAGTATTGGGACATGGTGTCTTAGCAACTTAATAAGTTAAAATCAGGCTAAATAACAAAGCTGTGTAATAAAATGCCAACAGTTTTTCCTATATAAGGTAGGTTTGGGAACTGTTTGGGAAGTTCTCACATTTCTAACAACTACTGAATGTTGTCCTGGGCAGAGGGTTCATATATCTATACTTGGAAAATCTGTTTCCAAAGAGTCACCAGCTAGGTGACTCACATTTATATTCTAGAAGTCTAATGGTTCTAAAATATAACTAAGAGAACAGGAGCTGAACTGTTCAATTGGGAAGGATAATATGTGGTGTTTCTAAGCCAAGATTAACAGCACACAAAGAATAGTGTTCTTTGTAAAACTAAAGCTGTGTTGAGTGGTTCACCAGAGAAACTCAGTTTTGGCAAGCAATTATTTCCAAGTTGAATGACTTCACAGAAATAATGATTATAAAAGAAGCTTGGAACAAGTACTGGAAAATAATGTCATCAAACCACCAGAAACCTTGAATATTTTAATCCTTGCATGTGACAAGGATTAATGAAGAAAATCAGATCTAGAAAATAATTATATATGTGCTAATTTTTGCATGGATCAGGATATGTCTGTGGGTGACTCGAAGGCAGTCTTAGAGATAAGAGGCAGTCAGACATAGAGTTAAACTTAAAATATGACATAGATGATGGTACTGTTGGCTGCCCTTCAGTTTGCTTTGAACTCATCATTATAAAGGTAAAATAAAAAAATGATTATCAATCATCTGTATAGTCTTTAATTTTTAATAAAAAAATGTAGTTCAACAGGAAGACTTCAAAGAAATTGTTTTAAACCTGAGCAGGAGACAATTTCTCTTAAGATTATTATGAATGGGGAGTTAAATTGCTAAGGGTTGAGTGGAGAAGCCCTACTTTGCTGGTCTTTGATATTATACATTAAATAAAAAGGCAGATAATGCCATTGTGCTTGCCAGCCTCTCCCAGGCAAACTTCTGCTGTATCAAAGCACTTTGGAGAGTAGGTCCTTCTTTGTCCATATCACTGCTTAATGGTAATATGACAACTTCTGACATTAAACACAAGTTTTCCTATTTTTAACTTTTAGGTGATCACTCTTCTTAAACATTATCTAGCTATTATGGTTGTGTTAATTATTTGAGGCATGCAGTATGTGTGAAGGGAGCAAAATAAGTTGTAATAAAACATTTAATACTTATAATCATGAAAAGCATATTTATCATTTGACTCTAAGCTATGAATGCTATTTACCATTTGAACATATTGGCATACATTTGACAATATAGAAATCTTGATGGAGGCATAATGTTTCATAAATAATTTCCAGTTATATTCTCTGAAGACATTAATGTTTTTAAATGCTTCCTAATGAGGAGGAATTTTGGAAAATCCATGGCTCAGAATTTTTCTCTGTGTAAACCTCAATATTTAGCATGTATCTTTTCAGCGAATGTTCAAGACACAAACTACTTTGAGCTACTTTCCCCATTGGTCATGCTTGGATAAAATTAATTTTTCCCTATCTGTCTCAGAGAGTCAATAAACCTTAGTACATATTTAGGCAGGCATTTGAGCTTTGGGAGGTTCAAGTATGATCCAAAACACAGCAACCTACTGCTGCCAATGATTGCATGACATCTTTGAATCAGAAATGCTCTTAAAAAATGAGACAACAATTAAGCCTTTTTATGCCCATTGAAACCAAAAGCACTGTTTGTCTTCAGTTAGGTTTGTTTGACTATTGTGCTATTTGGAGGGAGAAAGAAAGCACATGTAATATGGTATTTTCCTAAAGTTGGGCTGGTTTTGATTTATAAGTACAGATGTGTGTAAATTCCATGCATTTATATACTTTGGTTTATGTAGTATCTATTTTGGAATGGGAGCATTTTTAGAATTGTTTATAATTTATGGAAATACAAAGTTGAAGTCAGAGTAAGGGTTGGAGAAAATGAGCCATTAGGAAAAGGAGATCAAACAGTTGGATCTTCCAAGTGTTGCCATTTAGTCATAATTGCCTGCTATAAGACCGTGCAGATATAAGAGAGAGTAGAAACCTGACAGGTTGATGTGATTGATTAGCTTTGGAGTTTATGCTCCACCCATAATGGTTTCTCTGAGAACAGTAGAGGATTTGGCAGGTGGCCATATTTGTACCATGTGACTATACACCCTTGGTCAGAGATGATTAGAGCAGAGAGGGTCCCTGCCTTAAGCTAGCCCCCTCTGTTTCTCTTGCCCATTAATTCGGAATTGGTCTCTGTATGTAACTAGTAATAAAATGAAGAAACTATGGGTTTTGGGGGTGTGTGCAGAGATGCAAAGAAAACGAACTGCAGAGAATAAAGGAATGAAACACACACACACACACACACGCACACACACACATAGAAGTAGTCAAGAGGAACCATGTAGGACCTAGAGAGGGTAAAAGAGTGGGTGGTCTCCATTCCTAGTATGAAATAAAACTGTCCTTCAAATAATTTCCTGGTTTTTTTTCTTTTCTTTTTTTTTATTTCAGGGTATTATGAAGGTACAAACATTAAGTTTACATTTTATGTCTTTGCCTCACCCAACAAGGGTTAGGGGCATGCCCTTCCCCGCTACAATGCTCCCCGTGTCCTTTAGTTGCGGGTTTACCCCCCCATCCCCCTAATCCCTGGAGAGTATTTCTGCCATGCGAGCACCCTAGTGTTCATCAGTTAGTATCCTGTTTTGATTAAACCAGTTTTAGTTGGATGCAAGAGAACCTTGACACTCTTTTGTTAAAAATTTCAATATTCAGGTTATACTAACTCTCCAAAAAAGAATTGAAAAGTACATGAAGATTTCTTGACAAACTTCCCATCCCACCCCAGAGTGCCCAACGCTCTATTCCACTGTAAAAAATTGCTCCCAGAGTAGTCTCATACACAGTAAAATATAACTAAGTGAAAACATTTTAGTGTTAACTCTCCATTGTTTATTTTTTCCAGGGTCAAAGTTATGTGCTAAGGGAGAAAATCAATCATTATCAGATGGCATGAAAACTGTCCCGGAATCTCCGAAATCATTCGTGATACTTTCTGCCCCATCTTACCTCTAGGGTACATTGGCATTCTGCATCATCCTATAGGAAAGCACCATTTGCATGTGTTCTCCAAGAATGCTAGTCCTGTTGGCTTTGCCTGTTAGTGCTTATGGCTTCTCTTGAGGATTTCAGAGTAGTACCTCACTGGGGTTTATATTGCCTTCACTCTAGTGCTGCTTTGGGTTCAGGTGAGTCAAGCATGTGGGAGCAGACATATTAATTGACTATGGACAAAGATTCTACTCATCCATCTCCTCCGGAGACTTGACCTACATGACTGCTTAAGCAAGTCAACCTAATAGTTACAATTATTCTTGGATCATCCTTTGGCTAACATAGTCTTCCACATATGACAAAATAATTATACACACTGGACCCCAGGTCAAGATCTAATCTGTACATTTGTGTTCTCAATTTAGCCTAGGGTTAAACAAGAGAAGGGAACTAAAAATCCCCCCTTCTTGCTATTGTGTTCTCGTAAAGGCAAATTTATTTGTTTTTTTTTTTAAGGAAAGATCATGACTTGTTCATGAAAATCCACTGTTATGTGTTTTAATCTAAGGAAGGACAATTCTTTCTTGCAATGAAACCAAAAATATTTAGGTGTTTAAATAATGCAGTAGGACGATTTTCTTAGCTCTAATTGCAACGTATTATAGGCAATCAAATTATCTGTCATCTCCACAGCTTTCATCCACAGGCTAAGTAAAGCATCAACTTGGAGAGGTCTTTTTTTTTTTCTCTCCTATTTAATTCCAAAAAACAAAGGTCTATTGATTGATGTGAATTTCAGCTTTGATGGACATTTCTCTGTGATTCTGTATGACAGCGGATGGCTTCAGGCCCTTAAGACAAATGGATTCATCACCAGAAGCATCCACTGGTATAATACACCATCCCTGCTTTTTTGTGAACAATATCTTCGACTTGTGTAGAGAAGCCCCATACACTCAGAACATGAGACAAAAAAGTGGTTCTGATAAGTTTTGCTACTGAAAGAAGGGTCCCATAAGATTTGATTAATAGAAAAAGACTTGAGTGTTATAGTGGGACTTGCTATGGGCCATTTTAGTTCTTTCATATTTGATATTACTAAATACTCGACATCATAATTTTCTCATTTGTTTAAAATTCTCAGGCCTCTAGAAGACTGTTGGACACATATAACAAAAGTCAAATCCTTTAGCATATTCCCTTTTCCTACGGCCTGAGCAGCAAAAGCCATTTGTTTTTAAACTACCAGGCAACTGTCACATTTCCTGGGTCAAGGGAAAATACATGTCTTGTTATTTTCCATTATTTGGATCTAACAATGCAGGGCAAAATAATTTTGCATTCCTGACTCCTTCATCAGGAAAATGACATAAGAATCAACATAACAAACATAGCAGGAGGCACTTAGGGAGTGTTGTATTTTACACGCTATATTTAAGTGCTACAGGAATAAGAAGAGAGTCTTAAAAATACATCCGGTCAAGACTTATTTCCTCCTTTGTCCACAGTCTTCAAATGCAAATGAATGCATACTCACAGCTCTCAGAAAAATAACCCTAATGAGAATTCTCTCTTTCCCAAGGGATGTCCTCTGCCACCATCTATTTATGGAATAATAGCTGGCTCCCTACCTCATTCTCATGTCGTAAGTTTAAAAGAGCAATTTTCATTTTTGAAGTATTGCTGAAAGGAAAGAAGTCATCTTTTATCACAGTCAGGAAAGGTCAGCAAGTCAGTAATCCTCCATTCACTTACTGACAGAAATATCCTCTTTCTTTCCACAGCAGACCAGAAAAGTGATTTATTTGAGATTGGCATTAATACATAAAATGGCCAATGCACCTAGTTATGCCTGGGCAATCCCTTACATGGTCCAGAGGCTTCTTTTATTACCTGCTAAGGCTGTGCATTGAATCTATTGGAGCAAGCATTGCAGATAGGATTCCCAATCTCCTCCCAAGTACTCTTCTGTAATATTGAATCCTGACAAAGCCAAAACATTTTCATAATGAAGACCAACTCAGAAGCTCACTTTGCTCCCATGTCCTGATGTTGACCTTTTCTTTGCATTTGGGTACACACACATACACACACCAATTTTCAGAATTTTGTGTTTGTTTCTTACAGCTGTGTACTTCATATGCCAATTTTTTTAGACCTCCAACCATTCACAAAGTTTTACTGCATCTTTAATATGAGCCCAATACTGTACAGGGCAGCAGGACATTACTAAAGGTATAATCTTAGACTTCTTCTAGGGTTTTATAATTCAAGTTGGAAACACCAAATATACAAATAGAAATAACTATTATATTGTGGAATGATTTACAGTTCTCAAATTCACTAATTTTATTGCAACCTGATACTTTTACTAACAATACAGTGTATGTAGTAAGATTTTGACCAAATTTAATGCATGGTTAAACAAAATGATATATGTAAGAATCAGTCTGCTCATTCCTGTCTAATTGTAAGCTCAATATTTTCTTTTGGAAAAAAAAGCAAACTCTAATTACCTATAACCTGTATTTTGTATAACCTAAGGCACCACTTATTGTAAAATTTTATGTACCAATAAGAAAGAAAAAACACAACCAAGAATTCATGGAGGGGTGGTCTAATAGGAATTCCCCAAGTATAACTGGGACACCAAAGGCTACGCCTTCAGTTTAAGACTGTATGACCTAATGGAGTGGCCACAGAGAAACAAATAGCAAGGAAACCTTATCTCAACCTTGGCACTGGGTGGAGAATTTGAACAACTAGTCAGTACTCACTCAGGTTTGAGGCCTAAATTCACACTACCAGTGTGGTCCAAAACACCTCAAGCAGAGAATTTAATTTAAAGTGGTCTCAGGTGGTTAGTGCCTGAAGTTGGATGGCAAAAGCAAGCAAAAATTCTCTCTGGAAGACCTTGACTTCAATCCAGGCTGACAGAAATTCAGCATACTATTTATTGATTATAAGATGCATCATGATTTCATAGATATGAAAAATATGTTTTAGGATTAATGAAATATAGTTATGATTTATTTGTAAGTGATTAAAGGACTTTTACCTCATAATTAACTCTTAGTTAGGATTAAAATACATGAGATTTAAGAAGAGCCAATTGTCTTATATTTCTTAGTCATGATGTTTCAATGCCAGTGTAAGAGAGTTATCTATGTATCTTCTGAAATGTTTTCAGCCTAGCAATTCCAACCTAATATGTCACTTATTTAAAAAATAATAATGGTAGCAAATATCAGATAAGCCTTTAGGTAGTTTGTTTGAAAGATCTGCTCTGTATAAAAGGAACCATTTTAAAAATTATGATGTTTAATTTTAGCTTTGCCTAAGGACTGGAAATGAGCCAGAAGACAGTCTTGAAGGGGTGCTTCCATATATGCCATTCTGTTTAGTGATTTTTTTAAAAAAATCCTGTTTATTATAAAATAACACACACAAAAGTGTACGAATACACATGAGGGCTCAGTAATTTATTACAGAGTGACCATCCATATAACCTTAATGAATATCAAGAAATAGAAATTGCCAGCACCTTGGAGATCTCTTATGCTCCTCTCATCACTGTCCCTCCGTTTCACTCACCCCAGAGATAATCATTTCCTGTCTCCCTTTTTTAAATAGCTCAATCATGTAACTATTCATTCATATATACCAGCTTTATTTAGTCTGTTTTTTGACTTAGGAAAAATGGACTCATGCAGTATTTGTTTTGTGGATGTCTTATTTTATGCAACATTATTTTCTTGAGCTTCATCCATGCTATTGCGTATAGCTGTAGTCTGGTCATTTTCATTGCTGTATAGTTTTCCATTATATCAAGATGCCACTATTTATTCATTCTACTATGGTTGGATGTATATGTTGCTCTCAGTTTGAACTATTACAAATATCGATACTATGATTATTCTTGTACAGGTTGCTTGATAAATCTTTAGGCACAGTTTTGTTGCATATTTGTAACTTGAAATACAATTGATGGGTAATAGGGAATTTACGTGTTTAACTTAGCATATTTCCAATCAGTTTTCCAACGTGGCAGTGGCTGTTTGCATGTCCAGTAGCCATCTAATAGAGTGCCAATTTTTTCTGGTTTCTTTTATTTTTTAAATTTTTAGTCATCTGGCCTGTTGAAAATTTTTTCAATGATTTTAAGAATAAATACGAATTTTTAAATAGTAGTATAAGATTGTAGTCTCAGTTTTCAAAACCATTGATAGGCTAGGAAAATGGAGCAATGATAACGAGGTAAAATTCAGCAGGAAAAATACAAAGCTATATCATCTGATCAAGTCTAGGACAAGGAGACTAAGCATCACAAAATTTCACATAAAAATGGTAGAATGTTACTTAAGTGTAGTAGTTAGAAAAGTACAATCCAAATTTAACCTAGCAGAGTGAGTAGAACTTGCCTATACCAACCCTCAATGAGGAGTGATCATTTCACTTAGTAGTTTGTTAAGTTAATAAGTGAACAAATGAATGAGCGAATGGTTTTTGTTCAAAGCTGAATACTAGAGAATGTAAAGACAAGCCAAAGCAATGCTCTTGTGTGTGTTCTTTCTCTTTCCCCCTAAATTCCCATTTTATTCAAAGAACAGAGCATATTAGGTGACATTTATCAGAAAGGCAAATGATGAAAATAAGAACCGGTTAAATCAAACCCAGGATTTTTTGGAGACAGTTATGAAACAAGAGGTTGTGTATAAATCATTTAAGTCTTAGTTATGCTTTCCAAAGCAGAACTTGCTTTTCCTATTCTGCCTAATCCACTTCTTTGGGGATCTCTTTTTTTTTTTTCTTCCCTTTTCCTCTTTAAGGTCCACTTTTTTCTTTCTCCAATTTTAAAATGTAATTTCTGTATTTTATTATTATTTATTCTTTTCAAAAAGTAATGCTGCACACAAAAACCTTCCAGATCAAGAAGTCCCTCTTTTGGTCATGCCCTGCTCAGCTTAGGTCCTATACTTTGCCAGAGTCATACTTTGCATTACACATTTCACCCAATGCAGTATTCTATTTTTAATTTTTTCAAAAAAATAATAACTTTTGGGAAATCTCAATACAGGAAAAATGAAAAGTCAAATGGAATTTTAGAAATTCATGCCCATAGAGAATATTCCATGTAAATAAAGTCACACCTCATAAACATAAACTTAATGCCTATTAGCATCTCCAGACTTTTCTTTTTATGTTTATTCCAATTTCAAGGCATAATCAGCTTTTTGTTTTGCACCATTTGTATTTGCATGCCTCCTGGAAGCTGAGGAATAAATGCCCTGTTTCATTGCTATTCCTCGAGGTTATTTTGGTTCAGTGGTCCGATGTGTGTAACGCTTCATAAAATTAAGAAATGTCTTATTAATGCCTTCATTTCCCCTTCAGGTTTTTTGTCTGTATGATCTATGCCACAGATTACATTTACTGTAAACTTAATCTATTTTTAATGACATTTGCCAAGAAAACCGTGGCTTTATTTTTCTGTTTACTTGGTAGTTGCCTAGGAAATAGCAGCGGTCTATCACTGATTCGGAAGGAAGGTGGCATGTTAACTTTCACCATTTATCAGTTTTCCCTATGTAACTGGCATATCAAAGAATAGTGTATTTTAAATCATCTAGTGCTTGCCTGGGGTTTCTTTCTTTATGAGACAAAGAAAAAACTTAGCTGGGATTTTACAGCATCTTTGAAAAGGAGTTGCAGCCTCATAATAATGCCTTATATTTTTAGTGTGCTTTAACATTGACAAAGCACTTTGAAAAATAATCTCATTTCATCTTCAGGAGAACAAAGCCATTCAGTGTGCTGGTTAGAATATGGCCTCTGGAGCTAGGCTTCCTAATTTCAAACCCTGCCTCTATCATCTACTGTCTGGTAATATGACCCAGGGCAGTTTACTGAACTTTTCTTTGGGTCTCAGTGTCTTCTTTTATTCAATGGGAATGGTAATGGCGCCTACAGGTTCATTGTGTGAATGAGAGACATAATCATTTGTATCTGTTACTTATTGCCATAATAATATATGTACCCAAATAAATCCTCAGTGGTCTACAGCTGTAAGTTTATAGCTGGGGTTGGCTAGAGGCTGGCTATGCTGATCATGTATGGTCTCATTAACAAGTCTGGGAGTTGGCTGGATGTTTATTAATCTAAGCTGGCGTAGGCCAAAATAACTTAGTGTCCTTGACTCTGTTCTACATGTGGTTCATTCTTCAGCAGTCTATCCCAAACATATGCTCATGGCACAGGAAAGCAAGCCCCATTGCACGAGTTCATTTCAAGCCTCTGCTTGCTCACACAGGCTAACACATCCCATTGGCCAAAATTAATCAAATCGTTGAGGCTAGACTCAAGGGACAGGGCAGGTCAGTCCACTCATAATGGGAAGGCACTAAAAATGTATATTACAAAAAACACAGATACAAGGAGGGATAAAAATGGAAGCTATCATTGTAATCTACTATAACATGTAAAATATAGCAAAGTGCCTGTAACAGAGAAGGATTGAGTAAGTGTATAGCTATTACTATTAGGTTGATCTAAATGCAGTTATCATTTTTGTAGATAAAAATGACCAAGCATCAGAAATTTTATATGGTTCAATCTCAAATTACTATTAGAACAGCCTGTTAAAAGGAATTATTGTCTACAATTTTCAGTGGAAGAAACTGAAGCCTAAGTAATTTTCAAGGGTACCCACCTAGTACATTTTAACTTTTTATTTCAGTATAATCTTCTGACTCTAAATCCAGTTGTCTTACCTTATATTACAGCTGCATTTTGAGGTACTTGGTGATAGATAAATAATTCTGTGACATGACTTTATATGTAATAGAGAGACATAATTTTCCAACCCTTTAAT
Organism: Indri indri; assembly: GCA_004363605.1. Lineage (NCBI taxonomy): Eukaryota > Metazoa > Chordata > Mammalia > Primates > Indriidae > Indri > Indri indri. The sequence goes on along the minus strand of RJWJ010001632.1, from coordinate 100,812 downwards.
CTCATAAAACTTATGCACTGTCAGTGAATACTGACATCTGAAACACCTGGACTTTTGCCAACAATAACCTTGTAGCATTTCATCTCCTGGTTACTAGCTCCTAGAAATAGAAATGAAGCTGGTAGTAGCTAAATGCTATATTAGTACTCTCAGAAAAGCCATCTCAAATGCACTTGAGAATTTGTGAGTTACGGCTAAATACAGTTTTTCATTCTTTTCTTAAAATTATTTTTATTACATATTGACAAATTCTAGTTGTATATATTTATGGGGTACGAATTGGTGTTATAATTTTAATGCAATGTGGAAAGATTAAATTAATCTAATTAACATATTTATCACCTCAAATATTTAACTTTTTTGTGAAAAGAACATCAGAAATTTACTCTCAGCAATACTGAAATGTACAGAACTCAGTTATTAACTATATTCACAACACTGTGCAATTGATTTGAGTTTTAAAAAATCAAGCTTATTCCTTCTGTCTGAGGGCATCGTACCTTTTGGTCATCATCTCTCTATTCCTCCTACCCTCCAACCTCTGGTAACCACCATTCTACTCTCTACTTCCATGCGTTCAGTTGTTTTACATTTCATATACAAATGAGAACATGTGGTATTTGTCTTTCTGTGTTTGGCTTATTTCACTTAGCACAATGTTCTCCAATTCCATCCATGTTGTTGCAAATGACAGAATTTCTATCTTTTTTAAAGCTGAATAGTGTTCCATTGTGTATAAACACCACATTTTCTTTATCCGTTCATCCAACCATGGACTCTTAGGTTGATTCTATAACTTGGCTATTGTGAATAGTGCTGCAAATACGTGGGAGTGCAGACGTCTCTTTGACATACTGGTTTTAAATTTTTCAAGTAAATATCCAGAAGTGCTATTATTGGATAATACGGTAATTCTATTTTTAGTTTCCTTAGGAACCTCCATACTGCTTTCCATAATGGTTGTACTAATTTACATTCTCACTAACAGTGTTCGAAATACAGTATTTCATTCTTACCTCATTTGTATTTCTCTAAACATGGTGTCTATGGTATTTTCACCTTTATTTCTCATTTGTATGTCTAATTATATTTGAGCCAGTTGAACAGATACATTATGTATAAATAGTTATCTTTTTACATATGTACCTGTAACATATTTAACACTAAACTATGCATCAAGATGTTTCTAGAGTTGTCCTGTCTCCTGTCTCTCTGATGGCCTCTACTGAGTGAATTGACTAGATTAATAAATACACAAATAGTTGCAATGCAATTGATTTCCCTATATGTGGATTTAGATAAGCCAATTAAATGAAAATCCAAATCAACTTATTCTTCCAATTATAAATAACACTTCATATATCTCAGAAGAAGAGCATATTTATAAAGAGCAATAAACTATTGAAGTTCCTCATTATCATATATTGCTGCTAAATTAAGTTTCCTGGACTGTCAATTAGTGTCTTATTCAAAATAGATCCAATTTATTTCCCCCCTTCCTTTTCCCACTAAGGTTGGAGCATCAAAGGATTCTTCATGCCTGACAAACTAGTTATTTTAAGACTGCAGAACTTTGTGTTACGTATTGCTCTATAAATTGAATGATCATGTGAATTTATTTTGTTGATGCTGTCAGATCAAGAAGGAAATATATTTCATAGTAGTACAAAAAGCCATAGCAACTTATCTGCACTAGTGATGCCCTAAGGACTCACACTTTTTAGGCATCCTGTTTTCTACTTTGAACCTGAAAGCTGTGTGTACGTGGAGCACCCACCTGCCGTATGCCATCTAAAGGAAGTATAAGGATAAGGGGACATGACACCACAAGGTCATATTTGTCTTCTATTGGCGATGTTAGGAAAGATATTTAAATTGTGTCCTTGTCTTTAATATTTGTATAAGCCCCTCACTCACAGTGTTGTTTGGCATCAAATAAGATATTGTGTATGCTTAAGTGCCACGCAGTTGTTGATCAGGTTCTGAATGACAGAATCCAGAGAACCATGTGAGAGATATCTGCTTATATGTCTAATGAAGGAGAAAATGAAAAACAGCCCACATAACCTTTAAGTCTGAGGAAGTTACCAATCAAATCTGCCAGTCATAGTACTTTATTTTAGGGTCTTTTGCATATTATAATTGCCACAGATCATTTTCATTCAAGAGTGTGTACTGCAGTATTTTTTAAACCTTTTTTTACTGTGATACAATGAGAAATGCCTTTTTATTATAACTCAATATGCACATGCTGTGCACCTACACATATCTGAAAGAAAAATTTCATGAATCTTTGCTACTTGTGTTGTTGTCTAATATTTTCTCCTCTACCTTGTTCTAATGTCATTTATTTTATTTTTTTAAAAAGGTTTATGAATATCCCAGTGTGTGTCACATGTGTTTTAAAATATTTTGAAGTAAAGTAGATCAGAATGTAAGTCCTGAATCATCCACTTGTTAACATAGTATCTGTGAGCAAATTAAAATCTCAATTTCCTGATTTGTAAAATGAGAATTATAATAAAAGTAGATCTTATTTCATGGAGACATAGTAAAGATTAAATCAGATAATTAATGGAAAGCATAAAGCATAGTAAATGCTCATTATCTGGAGGTTTCAAATCACTATCTTCAGTTGCATGAGAGGTAGAGTTAAATATATATTTGTATTCTATTAAATGCAGAAGATTAGACAATAATCTTGACAATTTTAGAACCTTAAATTTATTTCTCCCTTGACAATTTTATATAGAGAGAAATCAAAGATTACTTTAGGCTCTTTAATGTCCATGAAAAAACAAACTTCATATCCAAACACCACTGACCTAGTTTGTTGGAAAAGGCTGTGAATGCTTTGGAAACATCATTCTGGAACTTGTCAAGTGCCTCACTGCTCAAAGCCATTCAGGAGACTGGCCTGGTATAATTTAACTCTGTCTTCAAAAGTTCTAAATCCAGGCCAACATTTGTAAACGCCAATGTACAATTGCTTGCAATGTCATCTTGTTCTCTCTTTTCCATCCTCACCCCATTTCATTTCCCCAACATGACTCAATTTTTAAATTTATCTGAAACTTCCAAATGTGTCTTAGAAAATTGTATTGTTGTTAGCCACTTACTTCTCTTTGGGCTTAGAATATTTGGCCCAAATTGAATCCCACAATTTCAAACCAGACCTCCCCATTTACAACCACTGTGAGAAGCAGAATTTCAGCTTAATTCAATTTGTATTTTCTTTCTATTTTAGTAATGCAGATTATCATATTCTGCACTGTAGATGCTACAGTGCACAGTGTAACTGGAACCCTGTTGGCTAACGATCCAGAGAAATGAAATCAGTGGAGATGTTTACAGGGAAACAAATGACATGCTTACTGAAAATTCATTTCTTTCTAATGGTAAGAAAATGTCTTTTCAAATGGTAATATACAGGTGTTTGCTAACAGACCTTTTTGATCATTATTGTTTGTTTTCTTCTCCTCTACCCTGTTTTGCCATGTCTGGTAAATATTGCTGACAATGGGTTTGAAAAACATTCTGCTAGTAGGATATGCTTCTATGTCCTATGGATTGCTTATCAAGTCCTCTTGATATCATCTGAAACATAATGTGTTTTTATTAGGAAACTGCATGATTACTTAATTGCAATGTTTCTGTTTTTACTTGATATGCTAATGAACAGAAATGAGAGGAATATAGTGTCCCAAATGAAATTCCCTAGCTAAGCTAGAAACACGACTTTTAGATCTCACTCATCAGGTGACTCTAAGCCAAACAATTCTCCTTCTGAATGGATCTATCTCATGCTTAGTTTCTGATGAAAGGTGAAGTTTATTTTGATCTAACCTATTTTGGTTGCTTTTCCATGAAGAAATCTTTAAAAGTATTTTTGTAACCTATAGTGTTCAGGCAGCCTTGAGAATGGAATAGCTTTAAACTAGGAGGAAATTCCATTAATAAAATCACTTACATGCTCTGTGCTTAATTGCAAGTCTTTTGGAAAAAAAGCATCGCTGTAGAATGAGATTCACTCAGAGATTTTAATAGTATAGATTTCAGGATTTGCTACTTTAATAAATTTACACTCAGAAAAAACAGAAAAGGTTAATTATTCGTAAAATGTTGTTTCCATTATGCATAGGCATTCTGTATTTTTTATTATTTCTATTATGTCTTTGTGTTTTTATAGAAAAAAAAAAAGCCTAATTCCAGGCTCTCTGGGTCAGTGGTAATGACCTGTCTTTGCTTAGGTCCATTGCCTATTGTATAAGCTAAACTTTTGGGTCTATCATTTCGATAAGACTGTGGGTATGCTGTTTATGTACATGTGCAATCTTAGGATGCCCCAGCTTGCCTAAATACAAAGACAGTAGTCACATCAGGAGTGAAAACTAGAATTTGGACCAAAGGACCAAACAACTAAAAAGGCCTAAATGAATTAAAGGGATATGACTAGAGTCACGAACTCAAATACCTATATGCCCGCAGAGATGACATAAATAAATTAAACTGGTTAGGTGCATGACACATTGGAGAATGGTGGGGTGTATGTCCAATTGAGATGGTAAGAATTTACTTGGCCATAAGCCCAACTGCTAGGCTTATGTGAGAATGCAGGTTCACTGTTTCTAGATCTTATTTTTTTATGAAAATTCAGAAACACAGATTTCAGATTTGAAACTGTTAGTGGCCATTTAAAAAATTACTTAAACATTAATTTAGATTAACTTTCATTAGCTTTATATCTTTGAGTCCTCGTTCCTATACATTTTGAGGTATAACTTACATAAAATAAATTGTAAAGATATTAAATATACAATTGAGTACGTTTTGATAAAAAATATATAGATCCATGTAGCCTTTACCACAAACTAATTAGAGAATGTTTCCAATACTCAAAAATGTTCCCTTATTCCCCATTCCAGTCAATTCTCCACCTCCAAAAGTAGCCACTATTTTGATTTCTAGCAGCATAGCTTAGATTGGCCTGTTCTAGAACTTCATATAAATGAAATTATACAGCTAATTCGGGTTTGATTTCTTTTGCTCAATATAATGTTTCTGAGATTCATCCGTGTTGTTACATGTATCAGTAGTTCATTACTTTGCATTGCTGACTATTACATTCAATTCATTTTAAAGCTTGATGTGGACCAAGGCATGATAGACTTGGGCTACAGGACCATGTTTGGTTACTTCTTGATTGGAGACAAGACACTAGGTGAAACCAAAAATTCTTAAATGCAGAAAGGATGGGGAAAGATCATTGTGCTAGGAGACTGTTAAAATAAAACAATATAAAATAGTGGAAATAAAAGAACTGGAAAGCAAAGGAGAACAAAGGAATCTTCAGGTAGGCCTTTCAGGGTTTTTAAGAATTTGGGTGAGAGGGACATAGATGTGACCAAAGAAGTGGAGAAAATAGCTGATGATAAATGAATGTATTATTTAGAGGTTAAGTAAGAAAAAAGTGACATGGTTTTTGACACCTAAACTCATTTAAATGCAATGTTTGGAATGATTTTGAAATAAAAGGATGATATTGGTGGGGGGGTGTATCAATGCACATATGTCCCCCCTGTCCTATTTTCTTTTCATTTATTCCCCCATATTTTATTTCCCTTTCTCTTTTTTATGCTACTGTTACTGTTTTTAAAATAAACTTTTAATTTTAGAATAGGTTTGGATTACAAAAACAATTTCAAAGATAGTGTAGAGAGTTCCAATACACCCCCCACGCAGTTTCCCCTATTGTTAACATCTTACATTAGTATGGAACATTAGCCATAAGTAATGATCAAATATTGACACATTATTATTAACTAATGTCTAGATATTATTCATATTTCCTTAGTTTTTGGTTTTTGTTTGTTTTGATAACATCCTTTTTCTGTTTCAGGGCCCTATCCAGGATACCATATTACATTTCTTCTTCATGTCTCCCTAGGCTCCTTTTGACTGTAACAGTTTCTCATACTAATCTTGTTTTCAAGGACCTTGACAGTTTTGATGAGTACTAATCATATTTTGTAGAATTTCACTCAATTTGGGTTTGTCTGATGTTTTTCTCATGATTAGACTGGGGTTATGGGTTTTGGGGAAGACGACCACAGAAGACAAGTGCCATTTTAATCACATTATATCCAGGGTACATGCTATCACATGCCTTATCACCATTGATGACCTTTATAAATTGGCTGAGATAGTTTGTCAGGTTTCTCCACTGGAAAGGTACTCTTTTCCTGCATTTCCACACAGTACTTTCTGGAAAGGAGTCACTATATGCAGCCCACACTTAAAGAATGCAGAGTGGAGTACCTACATAAATTATTTGGAAAACCTCACAGTCTTTATCAAGCTCAGGATGTCAATGATGGCACTGGAGTTCAGCTTTTTTATTCTGCTAGAAAAGAGAAGCTTATGGGGATTAGAGGGCAGGCGATAACACATTATGCTTTTGTTATGCATGATGACTGCAATTGTCCCCATTTCAGGCATGTATGTACCCACAGTCATTCATACATTAATTTATTCAGCAGTCTTTTCAGCATAACTATGTATCAAGGATTAAGCTACGTATCATAGCATCATATGCATAACTATGTATCAAGGATTAAGCCTGGCACAGTGGCTCATGCCTGTAATCCTAGCACTCTGGGAGGCCGAGGCGGGAGGCTCACTTGAGCTCAGGAGTTCGAGACCAGCCTGAGCAAGAGCAAGACCCTGTCTCTACTAAAAAAATAGAAGGAAATTAGCCGTACAACTAAAAATAGAAAAAAAAAAAATTAGCTGGGCGTGGTGGCGCATGCCTGTATTTCCAGCTACTCGGGAGGCTGAGGCAGGAGGGTTACTTGAGCCCAGGAGTTTGAGGTTGCTGTGAGCTAGGCTGACGCCACAGCACTCTAGACCGGGCAACTGAGTGAGACTTTGTCTCAAAAAGAAAGAAAGAAAAAAAAGGATTAAGCTAGGTAGAGGTTAAATGCCCTCGTATTGTAAACCTCAATATGCAGAAAGCTTTAGTCCTACTAGAAGTCCTTTAATCAATGATCATATGAATACTTTTACTTAATAATTTTCTTAAAAACCTAGATTAGTTTTTCTTCCCTCTTTTGTATTCATACTTGCACTTTTTTGATTTTCACTAAATTATATGTTTTTCTGTGAATGGATGTAGTTTAATATTAAATTAATTGATTCGTTTCTTTAGAGTGATGTGGTTTTACATCTGCTTGTGTTCAAATGGATACTGCTAGTTTAGTATATGTAAATATTTAGACAGGGGGATTATTATACAAATATACATTAGTCAGGACTTTTTGGATGGCAAATGACAGAAACACAATTAAGCTAGATCTTTTAAAGAGTGTGGTGATATATAGTTTATATAATTGACAGATTTGGGTACAGAGTTGGCTTCTGATACAAGAAGATGTCAGGGAACCGTTCTCCATGCGATGGCAAAGATAGCCTTAACAGTTCCAGGTTTGTGTGGTTCTGGAGGCATATAATCTCCCAAGGCCAGAGAGCCTCCACTTTCCAGACAGTTTCACTTATAGCCCCAAGGAATGATCTCATTGTCTGGGCTTAGATCACATGACAAACCTGAACCAATCGCTATGGCCAGGGACATGAGATGCTTTATTTAGTTGGACAGAACATGCAGGTGAGGAGTGGAGGGTAGTCATCAGTCTCACTTGTTCCAGAGGGACTGAGATTAAGGGGGAGTATTTCTCAAACAGTTACTGGGCAAGTGAAATACATACTTCTTCACACATCACATCTCATCTTCATAGAAGATGATTCCAAAAGCAGTCATATTTACAGGGGAATACTTAATGCCCCTAGTGGAATTGTTTTCAATGACCTGTAAGTATTTTAGAAATTTCCATGTAGCAGATATACCAATTAAAAATCACCTTTATATATTTATCACAATTATCTTCTTAAGGAAATCTACCAATGAACTCAGCCTTGTTTAAATTACTTCTTTAAAGCAGTAATATAGTTTTCTTTTTTAATGTTCTATAATTCTGACCTGCAAATAACTCACACAGCCATCCTCTGGGCTATGCAGATCAAGAAAAGTTTATTGTCGTTTCAACATTATTAAGGGTGCATTTCTTATGGCTTTTATAATAATCCTGAAATTCTGCTACATGGGTCAGAGATTGTGGGGTCTTTTTTCGGGATTTTGTTTCTTTTCCATCTTCTTTGCTTCTGATAACCTCAGGATAATTTAAATCCTTTATTATTTAACATTGATTGATTTTTCTTTTCCTAACTTGTGAAGGTTAAGCCTGCATTGTAAACATTATTTCTGTATCGATAGTACTTTAAGCACAGGTCATCTTTTTCCTACTTCTCACACTTAAAATAATCTTCTCCCTATTTTTTACCACTATCTCATACTCTGGAATGAAATTGAACCAAAATTCCCTAATAGACAGAAAACTTCAACAAGGCCATTGGCATCTATGACCACTCAACAGTGAGAGAGCAAATAAAATAAAAATTACTTCTCTTTGAATCTCTACACTTCCACAATTGCTGTACTTTAGTCCAGTTCTCTTGGGTTCAATTCATGATTGTTTGACTCTGTGCTTATTCTCAGAGATTTTAATACTTGAGGCTTTATTTCAAACCTGAGTTTTTTATGATTTTGAGAATTTTTGGAGACTCCGATCTACCAATAATGCTACCATCTGATATCCCTGAAGATGGTTTGGTGACCCCTTCAGAATTGAATTACACTATATGAACCAAAATATATTCACGTTTTCTCTGTTGTATGCAATGTAGACAAGGACTGTGAACTGTGAATATCATATTTTAGCCTAAAATTCAGTATAACAACAAAATATTTTACCATGAAGCAAGGCCTGAGTTTATATAGTGAGGTGCTTTCATGATGCTTAGAAGAATATTTTTGATAAGAAATACTGAACCAAACTTCCCTAAAAAATAAGGAAATGCATTTCCATAAATACTAGGAAGATTAGAGGTAGGGCAGTCTTCAAATACAGAAACATCACTGATTCAATAATTCAATAAAATATCCATCTCTCTACTTTGCTCTCCTTAATGTCAACTTCTTTTCAAGAGGATGCTAATAGCAACTGGCGGGGGGTCGGGGGGACCGTACTTACTTTCTTATTCACTCGAACAAAATAGAGAAACTTCTCTCCAATCCATGGAATATAATTTATTCTGATTAGTCCAACTCAGATCACATGACCTATCTGGGCAAGAAGAATAACCAAGAGACATGCTGTGCTCTGATTCCATTGGCAAACAGGCACTCCCTGTGGAGCTGGAGGTGGAGTAGATACCTAAACAAAATGGAGGTTCCATTAGGCAAGAGAAAGTGTAGCTTCAGCTCTTTTCCATTCTGTTTTATTTTCTATTTCTGTTTTTTTGTTTGTCTATTTTACTTTCTATTCTAATATCTCCTGAGATTTTATTTACAACACATGGGCATTTAATAGCCATTTACTATGTGAAAAGGTGAGTACTTAAAATACATTGGAGTCAAAGTTCATAAAATACACTCAATTTTTACATTGAAGACATTATACATAGCGTTCAGAAGTAAAAATCTTCTCAAATTGTTTATTTTAATTGGATTTTTTTCCTGGCTTCAGAAATAAATAAAACCCCATTTGAATCTATGCAATATACCTTCAAACACCAGATGTATGCTGAGTCGCTGATAAATAATTCACTTAGCCTGGAAACAGATAGATGAGCCAATTTCTGAAAGCTGCAGACATCTAAGTTTCCCCGTACGTTTCCTTGTTGAGATTAGCTAGAACAGACGAATGCTGGCATTCTAATCAGGACAAAAAAAGGGTATCTCCCTTTAAATTTTCGGCAACCTGTCATGCTAAATTACCAATGTCATGCCTAGTCATATTATTTTGTGTCAAGAGTCTTTAGGTCTGCTGCACTTAAGTGCTGCAAATAGTTGTGGATAGTTGATATTTCTTCTAGAAATAGCCACATTTGCAAATTATCACATCTCCTTTAGGGAATGTCAAATGCAAGGGAGTAGAATAATTCTACTCCAAGTAATTTAAAAGTAAGTTTGAATTCATTTCACTCAAACCGCTAATGTAGTTCAAGGATATTTTTCTGATTTTTATCCAATACTGCAGATTATAAGGCATCTTAGGGAGCATTTATTCAATAATCTTCCTGGTCTATTTTTCAAATCTCTGAGTAAAAGAAATTACATAATTTTTCCCAAATAAATGATGACTTAGACTTACAAGAATAATAGTAGTTACATAGTATATGTATATTTTAGTTAAAAGCTAATGTTATCAAATCAATAAATGTGCTTTGGTGACCTTAAATAACTTTTAAGAATAGAGCCACAGAACAGAAGGCTGTTTTCACTGAGGTTTCAAAAATACATGTAAAATTTTTGCTGTCAAACGAACTAGATCAAAAGAGAAAAAACACACTTGTATGTTGGGCAAAGTTCCCCCTATATTAATCAACCTATATATCTTTTCTCAAAGAATTAACTTGTAATTAAAAAAATTATTGCAGTTAAATATAAATACAGTGAAATAAACAGATTGTAAGTGTACAATTCAATGATATTTGATATATACATACATATAATATACACATTCACAATGTAAAATACACACATGTAGTCTATGCCCATTCAAGATAAGATCAAGAGACCCTGGTGATTCCTAATTCCAATCATATACCCCCAGATTACCAATGACTATTCTGATTTCTATCACCATGAGTGCGTGTTCTAGAATTTCATCTAAATGTTATCACAAAATATGTTATGTTTTGTATATGTCATCTTTTAGACAACATTATGTCTATGAGATTCATACAAATTGGTGTGTGTATGAGTAGTTCATTATTTTTATTGCTAAATATTATTTCATTACATGAATATGTCAGAGTTTACTATCTTACTGAAAGACTTTTAAATTATTTTCAGTTTTTGACTACTTTGAATAAAACTAGTATAATCATTCTCATACAAGTCTGTGTGAGCAATTTTTCAATTTTGTTTAATTAAATACCAAGGAGTGGAATCACAGGGTTATAAGAGTGATATGTGTTTAACTGCTTAAAATACTGACAACCAGTTTTCCAAAGTGCCTGTATCACTGTGGTTTTACTTTTCATTTCCCAGACGCCTGAGATGAGAAACTTAACATACACTTATTGGCTCTTCACGTATCTTCGTTTTTGTAGGATTTGTTCAAATATTTTGTCCATATTTTATTAGATATTTTTTTGAGACAGAGTCTCCCTCTGTCACCCAGGCTAGGATGCAGTGGCACAATCATAGCTCACTGCAGCCTCGAACTCCTGGACTCAAGGGATCCTCCTGCAGCCTCCCATGTAGCTGGGACTACAAGTGTGCACCATCATCCCCAGCTTTTTTTTTTTTTAGAGATGGAGTCTTGCTATGTTGCTCAGGCTGGTCTCAAACTCCTGCCTTGGCCTCCCAAAATGCTGGGATTACAGGCATGAGCCACCATGCCTGGCCTTATTAGTCATTTTTTTTTTTCTGAGACAGAGTCTCACTCTGTTGCCTGGGCTAGAGTGCCATGGCATCAGCCTGGCTCACAGCAACCTCAAACTCCTGGGCTCAAGCGATCCTCCTGCCTCAGCCTCCCAGGTAGCTGAGACTACAGGCATGCACCACTGTGCCCAGCTAATTTTTTATATTTTTAGTTATTCGGTTTATTTCTTTCTATTTATAGTAGAGAGGGGGGTCTCGCTCTTGCTCAGGCTGGTCTCGAACTCCTGAGCTCAAGCAATCCTCCCACTTCGGCCTTCCAGAGTGCTAGGATTACAGGCATGAGCCACTGTGCCCGGCCTTTAAGAGATGTTTGTATATTTTGGACACAATACCTTTGTCAGATATATGTGTTCCTAATATTTTCACCTTCTCCGTGGTTTGCATTTTAATTTTTGTAAAAATGACTATTGAGAACAGATTTTTTTTATTTTTGATAAAGTCCAACTTATCATTTTTCTTTAAGTTTAATACTTTTTCATGGCTGCTCTACGAAATCTCTGCTGACGCCATTCTTGCAAAAATATTCTGTAATGTTTTCTTTTAAAAACTTTTGTAGTTTTAGCTTTGGCATTTAGGACTTAATCCATCTCAAATTAATTTTTATGGCGGGGTGCGATGGCTCATGCCTTGTAATCCTAGCACTCTGGGAAGCCGAGGCTAAGGATTGCTAGTGGCTGGGAGTTGGCGATCAGCCTGAGCAAGAGTGAGACCCTCTTTTTACAAAAAAATAGAACAATTAGCCAGATGTGGTGGCACGAGCCTGTAGTCCCAGCTACTCAGGAGGCTGAGGCAGGTGAATCACTTGTGCCCAGGAGTGTGAGGTTGCAGTGAGCTATGATGACGCCACTGCACCCTAGCCTTGGCAACAGAGCGAGACTCTGTCTCAAAAAAAAAAAAAAAAAAATTGTGCATTGTATACAAATTGGTGAAAGTTAATTTTTTCCCTGTGTACTAAGTTACGCCAGCCCAATTTGTTAAAGATATTTCCTTTCCCCTTTGAATTGCATTGAGGTCTTTCTTAAAAATTGATTGCATAAGTGAGTCTTTTTCTGGATGATACGTTCTGTCCTTTTGAGGTATTTGTCTCTCTATTTATAATACTACAACATCTCAATTACTGTAGCATTATAAAAAGCTTTGAAATTAAGCAGTGTAAGGCTTTTAAAATGGGAACGTTGGTTTAGTCCTGGATTTTAAATCTTATTTATTTTCTAAAACAAGCAGGCAAATGTATAAACTTTCCTCTGTGTGTCGCTTTAGGAGCATTCCACAAATTTTGACATGCTGTGCTTTCATGAGAATTCAATTTGGTATGTTTTCTAGTTTCTTTTGTGATGCATTCTTCGGCCCATGAGTTATTTAGAAGAGTTGATTAATTTCCAAAGTTTGGGGCATTTTCTAAATATTTTCATATTATTGATTTTCGATTTAGTTCTGTTATGTTGAAAGAACATACTCTGTAAGTGTTTGGTCTTTTCAAGTTTATTAATACCTATTTTATCACCCAGAAATTGTCAATCTTGATGAAAATCCCATGTGCACATGGGAAAAAAAAGTAGTGTTCACCAATTGTTGAGGTGATCTATAAATGTCAATTAGGTCGAGTTGACTTATAGTGTTGTTCAAATATTCTACAGCCTTATGATCTTTTTTCCTACTTGTTTTCACAGTTACTGAGGGGGGTAATGAAATCACCAATATGACTGTGGCTTTTGTGTTTCTTACTTTAGTTCTGTCAATTTTTGCTTCATCTATTATATTTTGTCACTGCGTTATTTGGTTCATTCACTTTGAGGATTGTAATGTCTTCCTAATGAATTGACACATTTTTTATATGATTTATTTAAATCTACGTTCTAAGGTATTTGTTTTCTACTTGTCTCATACATGTTGGATTCTTTTGTTCTCATTTACTGCTTTTTGTGGGTGTTATTTTAATATTTTAGTCTTTTATTTTATATTTTCTATTGGATTTTTCTTGACACCTATTTGTTCTAGTTTTATTACTTTTTCTTGTTATGATATATAGATCCCTAACTTTCCACGATCTACTTAGAATTAATGTTATACGATTTTTCTGTAAAATTCAAAATGTTTGCAAGAGTATAATTCTATTTTTCCTCTTACATGTTATGCTATTTTGTCATGCATTTAGCTAGTACATATGGCTAAAATCCCACAATACAGTTAGGCACCACGTAATGGCATTTTGGTTAATGACCAGCTGAATAGATGACAGTGGTCCCATAAGATTATAATATCATAAGTTTGCTGTACCTTTTCTATGTTTAGACATGTTTAGATACACAAATACTTACCATTGTGTTACAATTGCCCACAGTATTCAGTACAGTAACATGCTGTATAGGTTTGTAGCCTAGGAGCGGTAGGCTTATATAGCCTAGGTGTGCAGTAGGCTATACCACCTAGGTTTGTGTAAGTGCACTATTGGTGTGCACACAATGACAAAATTGCCTAATGACACATTTATTAGAACATATCCCACCATTAAGTGATGCATGACTTTATTATTATTTATGCTGTAAAAATCAGTTTTCTTTTTTAAAATATGGAGACTGAAAAACAGGACAAAAACAGACAGCCTTTATATTTACCCACATATTTTCCATTTCTGTCATTTCATTTTTTGCTGTAGATTTGAGTTTCCCTCCAGTATCATTTCTCTTTATCCTGAAGAATTTTCTTTATCATCTTTCAAAGGTCAGATCTGCTGGCAACAAATTTCCTCGGTTTTTATCTGAAAATGGCTATTACACCCTGTTGTTTTCATTTTTTAAGGTACAACTTACAAACAGTAAAATTTACCCTTTTTAGTGTATAGTTCTACTAATTTTGAGAAGCACATAAAGTCATATTCCTCCTTGGTCATGATATAGCACAGAGCCATCACCCCAAACATATTCCCATGTGGCCCTTTCAAGTCAACCTGTTCTCCCATTCCCAGTCATTGGCAACCATGGATCTTTTTCTATCCCTGTAATTTTGCCTTTTCCAGAAGATCATATAAATAAAATCATGCTCTATATCCTTTTGAATTTGTCTTCTTTCAGTTAGCATAATGCATTTGAGATTTATCAAGCCATTGTATGTATCAATAATTCATTCATTTTTGTTCCCGAGTAGTATTTCATTGTGTTAATGTACCACAATTTGTTTATCCATTCCATATTTGAGAAACATTTGTATCGTTTCAAATTTTGGTGATTATGAATAAAGCCACTATAAACATTCATGAGCTTATTTTTGTATGAACATACATTTTCATTTCACTTGTGTGTGAGATTCCTGGTTTGAATGCCTAACTATATAAGAAACTGCTAAACTATCTTCCAAAGAGGCTGTACCATTTAGTATCCACACTAGCAATGCATTTCCCGTTGCTTCATATTGTTGACAGTACTTATCAGAATTCTTTTTGCCATTCTAATATGGGAGTACTGGTACCTCATAATTTTAGTTTGGATTTTTCCAATGATCAATAATATTCAGCATCTTTTCATTTACTAATTTGCCATCTGTATATCTTCTTCGGTCAAGTGTGACAAAGAGTGTCTACTTGACCAAACTTTTGTCAGGCTCCTCTGAATTTTCTTCCCAACTAAGCCTCAACTTATAGACTTCCGTGTCTGTTTTTGCATTGCTCAGTTTTGGCAAGAATCATCCTAAGTTGGTTTAGTCAAAATCCTCCACCCTCGGTCCTTGATTTCAGATCATCTTTGATATCTGACCAAATTCTTTATCCCTAATCATCCCACAGCTCTGATAACCCTGGCCTGTCTTCAGTAAGAATCTAGCCAGGTTTATTTAGCCAGAATTGTCCCCTTACCACTGGAACTTTTGCTTAGTAATTTTCCATCCACCAATCCCCCTACTCTGCTCCTTGGCTATAAATTCTCGCTTTTCCTTTTTGTGTTCAAAGTTGATCCCAGTTCCTCTCCCTCTACTGCAAAACCCCATTGCAGTAGTCTCTATACCTGTTGGGGGTAGTCCTAAATAAAATCTTCCTTACCATTCTGTAACAAATGTCATGAATAACTTTTTCCTTAACAAGTGTCTGTTTAAAACTTTTTTGCATATTATTGATTTTGATTAATGTATTCTGGATATAAATCCTTTTTCAGATTTGTGATTTACAACTATTTTTCCTAGTCTTTGGTTGATCCTTTTATTGTCTTAATAGTGTCTTTTGAAGATCAGACATTCCTATTAATAATTCTGATGAAGTTAAGTTTTTTATCAGTTTTCTCTTTTATATATACACTTTTGTGTTGTTTTTGAGAAATCTCTGCCTAATCTAGGGTTATACATAGGAAAAAAACATATGTCGCCCTCTTTTTTGAAGGGTGTTTTCACTGGATAAACAATTCTGAATTGACGAGTTTTTGTTTGTATGTTTTTCTTCCAGCATTTTAAAGGTGTTCTTCTATAGCATTTTGGCAGCCATTGTTTCCAGTAATGAGTCAGTCATCATTTCTATTTTTTGTCCTCTGTTTCTCCACTTAGGCTCTACCTCCCTGTGCTACATCCTGAAAATTACCCCCAGACAGAAATCCAGGTTGAAAAATAACTCAACCCATGTATTTCCCTTCTTTTAAGTATCAAAGTTTTGAGCATTGCTCAGTGCCTGGAAACAGCTGCCTGGAATAATATGTCCAGTGTTACAATAGTTCATGATAAAAAGTCATAAAATGTAACCGAAATGTTTGTACCCTCATAATATCCTGAAATAAAAATAAATTTAAAAAAAAAGAAAAAAGTTAAATCTGATACCAGTTGGTCCATCATAGCTATATGAAGAATTCTAATGTGTCAAGTCTTTTTATTCTTATTTCTTCAATTTACATATGAAGCAATTGATAATATATTTTTGGATACCTACTATGAGGTATGTTTATTATTAAAAGATCCATGTTCCCAATGTTTAACAACCTTATAATATATTAGGCTTATTTTGAAGGACAGAAGAACAGTACAGAAATTATTCGAGAGTGTTTACAAACTGTTCCATCTCAAATATATCAAGATTTTGAGAGTCATGGACTGTTACATCATTGCTGCTCAGCATTACCTTCTATTATCCTCAATGGAAACCTTCATCCATTTCCTAGAATAATAATTCCACATTTTAATATCTTTCTAATTTCAACACAATTAAGGCCATGAGTCTCTTTGATATGAATCCAGTAGTAAATATGATTGAACGTGTCCATGGCTATCTTTTCTTGGGCAAATTCAACTCAGATGTGTATATTCAGACCTATATGAAACTGGCCAATTGGGGCCATTCTCCAGTTCATAACTGTCATCAGAAATAATGTGCTTATTTGCCATTAGGTTGAAGTCCTGTTTAAAAGAGATCGAGGATGTGTTGATACTTGTCTTCTTCCTGCTTTAGTCTTTGAACAAATGTCTGAGCTTGGAAATAATTCTTGAACACCTGTTTGACCTTAGTACAAAGATTTCAAAGGAATTAACGCCTGCATTTATGGATTCAATCATTCAAGGAGAGTCATCGGGGAATTAGTTTTTTTCCAGGTCATGTGCTAGACCTAACGGGGCAGGGCACAAACATACATAAGACTAATTTTTCATCCATGAGGAGTATAAAGGTTAGCCTGGGAGAAAGACACATTAATAAATTATGTGAATGTAGTTGAATTATAGTGAAACTGTGTGTGTGTGTGTGTGTGTGTGTGTGTGTGAGAGAGAGAGAGAGAGAGAGAGAGAGAGAGAGAGAGAGAGAGAGAGAAAGAGAAAGAGAGTAGGAGTTTTAAGGAGGCAGGAACTAGTTCTCTATATTGGTAGTAAAGGCCCACTAACTGATTTCTTGGTTTAAAAATTGTATAAGAAAGTCCAACTCAATTAATTCAGGAAAAAACGTGGGCTGGGCACAAAACCTTGACAAAAATCTGTTTAGGTCAATATTTTAAACTATACGATTGCTTGGGATAGCTGTTCTGAGGTTCTAGAGCCAGAGACTATGAAACTCTTTTCCATCTGGATGCAGTCTGTAGTTTGACATGAGAGCTCCTCTATCTCATGGCAGTGAAGGATTGATGGAAATTGCCTGACCTAGGCTCAAACTTGGCCAAATGCAAACAGACCAGCGACATGATGCAGATGGTACCGTATACCATTTACCACGGAATATGCAATTTGGAGTGAGATTGGTGAAGCAGCCTGAGCCAGAGTTGGCAGGTACTTTGTCAAACAAACCTAGGCCTTAGACCAGAAAAATCCAAGGCAAAGGCAGCAGCCAGGCAGCAAGGCAGGGTTTGAAGCAGAAACACCAGCAGCTTTTAAATGAGGGGTGCCTTATTGAGCATGACACTAAGGGAGACTGAAGGCCTAATGTGTCAGCAGCAAAAGGAAGACAGTCATGTTGTTTAACAGGACTGATACAATATTGTCACTGTAAATACCAGTATTTTGTAGCTTATAAAATGATCGTGTCCACGGGGAAAACCTCCAATCCCCACAGCTATGTAGCAGTTTTTATGGAAGCAGGCATTCTGTTCTCAGAGCCTGCTGTTTGTAGACGAAGGGCAAACTCTATAAAAAATTCAACTTGCTTCTCACAAGAGTGACCCAGTGCTAAGATAGGAAAGCAATACAAGTCCACAAATTTTCAATACAGGTTGTATCATAACTTTTGGTGCTTAACGAAAAGCACTTAGTTTCTCAAAATACAGCACAAAGTAATTCATGAGATGAAAATCCTCGCTAACACCAAGTGCACTTAAGAGCACTTCAAGTACTTGGCAATCTTTATGAAGCTCTTTATTAAAACTCTAACGCTCACCAAACCCAGAACTTTCAGATGATAAAAAAGGAATTTTGAATTATTTGTGGAGGTCAGGGGGATTGCTTCAGTTGATACTTTTAAAGCTTTCCTTGCTTCTCCACTGCATTAATGACTGTACTCGACAAATACTTCATTGCCCATATATTTGTGTAAATTATGTGATTTTAGCAAAATGTTTCTGCTAAAGTTCTTTCACAGAATGCATAAACTTCTCAAACATGTGGGCAAGGCTTTTTAAAACTATTTCTCTAAGCTTCAGTGTCTTTTCTATGTACTGTAAGGATATCTATTAAGTGAAAAAAAATTAGAAATCTGTTCTAATGACATAGTCTTACACGTGGACAAATGATTATACACTAAAAATATTCATTGTAACTTATGTAAAAAATAATATTTGGAAACTAAATGTTTGAAAATGAATGCATTAATCATGGTATAGCAGTTTAATGGACTATAATACAACTATATACAATCACATTCATAGAAGGCTTTAATGACATATGAAACTGCTTGTGGTACAATGTGATTTTTTTAAATTAGGAGATAATATTACATTAATAATATCATCTGAACTTTTATATAAAATTCATATGGAGGCAGGGCAGTGGAGGGGGAAGAAGCACTCTCATATATTGCTGGTGGCGATCAAAATGATACAATTTCATATAGAGGAGAATTTGGTAATATCTAACAAAACCACATATGCATTTACTCTTCAACTTAGCAGTCCCACTTCTCAGATTTTACCCTGAAGATACATCTCCAACAATATGAAAATACATACGACCAAGGTTATTTATTGAAACATTATTTGTAATCTCAAAATATTGAAAACTAACTAGATATTGAAGCTTAGAAAGAGGTTGAATAAACTATGTTACATACACTCAAGTGAGTACTATGTAACTACAAAACAGAATGAGACAGATCTCTACCAACTAATGTGGAGTGAATTCCAGGGAGATGATATTAATTAAAAAAGTAAAAGTGCAAAAAAGCATAAACGTATGCAACCATTTGTGTACGAAAGATGGAGGAATAAGAAAACATACATATGTCTGCTTATTGTTACAAAAGAAACACATAAAATAATGAATTAGTTACACACAATGGGTGTGTAATACAGTGGAAAGCATACAGGAGGGAATAATGTTTCTCTGAGGTATTTTTCCGAATATTTCGACTTTTGAATGTATATTGATGTTCTGTGTATTGAAAAATAAAATGAAATCAATAACGAGTAATAAATAAAACCTAAAAGTGAAAGCAAATGGCAATAAATGAACTTAATTTTATTTAAAATAAATACTATATCAACACCAAAGAGAGAGGAAGGAAGGAGGGAAGGAAGAAAGGAAGGGAGAAAGGACTAATACAAGTAACTCAGGGAGAAGGTATTTGACTATGTATGTTCAGTCTTGGGTAGGATTGGGAGGAGGGGAGGAGGTTTGCTAACAAAATTTTATTTATTTTTAAAATGTTTGTTTGTTGTAGGGACATGGAGGAGCTATCCTGAAACTATTTATGTTTTAGATGTGTTAAAGGATTGAGCATGTGAGTAAAACCAAGGATGTTCTCCACATTAGGGTTATCACTGTGAAACAAGGAACATGAAAATATGGAATGTGGAGAAAGCAACAAAGAACCCCATGGAAATGGATTAGCATTTGAGGTGTCACTGTGAATTCATATCTAAAATATGCATATATG
Organism: Indri indri; assembly: GCA_004363605.1. Taxonomy (NCBI): domain Eukaryota; kingdom Metazoa; phylum Chordata; class Mammalia; order Primates; family Indriidae; genus Indri; species Indri indri. The sequence goes on along the minus strand of RJWJ010001632.1, from coordinate 80,710 downwards.
TCTGTGTGCTTGTTTATATGCACATATATATGTGTATATGTATGCTCGTGTGTATATTTAGATATATGCATATATACAGGCATATATTCATAGCTCTTCCTAGTAAATGGACTAAAATGCAAAGTCACCTCTGGAGCAATGAGGAGACATAGCACCCAGATCTAGGTTTCCCATACTATTTCTCATAAAAGAGTCAGACAGCTGAGTGAAATGGTCTATTCCAGCACTGAGGCAGGTACAAGAGGAGCCTGCAATATCTTGTTATGCTGGAAAGTAAGAAAGAATTTTTTATAACAGCAATGGGTCAATTTAGAAGAACATAGCTAGCCAGCTTCATGGGGTTCTTACTGAACAAATCCAGGACAATTTGAACATCGAAATAATTAAGAACCACAATCAACAATTGACAAAATAGGAATTTCTGAGTCTGTAATCATAATAAACAGCTAAGTAAATGAATGTAGGGGGTGGAGAGCCTTTGCTTATAGTAGAATGCTGAGGGCTGACTGGCAAGTGTGAAATAAATACTAGAGTTGGCAAATCATCATTTGGCAGCCATAATGATAAATATTGAGTCAGTCAAGAATCATCAATGGATATTAAGTTTAGGGAGAAGTTTTGATGAGGAACAGGATATCTTCATGGCCTTGAAGTGTCTCCTCACAGCCTGCTTATTAGTTTCAAGGGAGGAAAAAATAATAATGATACATTGGAAACATTGGACAAGATTTGACAGGGTGATCAAAATTAACATCATCAAGGAAGGACAGATGGACATAGTGTGTCACAAGATGTGATACTCTGTGAAGGCTGCAAACCAGAATCTAGTCATGAGGAAATACCAAACGAACCCCAGATGAGGAACAGTTCACATAGAAAGGTGCATGCATGTGAATGTCCCTAACATTTTATTCACAATAGTCCTAAACTAGATATAACTAAAACGTTTATTAACGGTGAATGAAATGTGTTATATTCATACAATGGCATACTACTCAGTGATAGAAAGGAACAAACCACTGAAATATTCAACAGCATGGATGAGTTTCAAAAGCGTTTTGCTGAGTGAAGGGAGCCAGACATAAAAAAGAATGTACTGTATGATTTCATTTACATAAAATTCGAGAACAGGTGAAATTCGTTTGTGGAGACCAGAAGCAGATGAGTATTGCCTGGGACAGAAGTAGCAGTGAGGATCGGCTACAAACACTCATAAAGGAACTGTTCTAGGGTGTGGCAATGCTCTATATCTTGAATGGGTGGTGGTTACATGAGTCTACATATTTGATAAAGCATAGAGCACTCTTTACACAAAACTAGGGCATTTTGTTGTATTTAAATTATAATTCCATAAAATTTATTATAAAGTGAAGGGAAAATATATTGTAAGTAACATTTTTGGAAGCAAATACAACAAAATAATCACACTGGTTGGGTGGGTTTTAAAGAATTTTAAAATTTTAAAATTATTTTTATTTTTAATTGACAAAGATTGCATATATTTATGGTGCATAACATGATGTTTTTATATATGTATGCATTGTGGAATGGCTAAATCGAGCTAATTAACCTATCCGTTACCTCACCTATTTATGTTTTTTGTGGTGAGAACACTTAAAATCTACTCTCTTAGCAATTTTAGAGTATACAATACATTGTTATTAACCATAGTCCACCATGTTGTGCAATGGGTCTCTTGAACTGATTGCTCCTATCTAAGTGAAATTTTGTATCCTTTGACCAGCATTATCCCAATGTCTCCCCTTCGCCCATCGCCACCAGCCCCTGGTAACCACCATTCTATTCTCTGTTTCTATGAGTTGAATTTTTAAAAGTCCACATATAAGTGAAGTCATACAGTATTTGTCTTTCTGTGCCTAGCTTATTTTACTTAACACAATGTCCCCCACGTTCGTACGTGTTGTTGCAAATGACAGGATTTCCTTCTTTTTTAACCGGGTTTTTTTTTTTTTCACATTTATACTTCCGTACATTTAATACATTTCATCTAATGAGACAAAGTAAATTCTAAAAATAAATTTATGTTTGTATTTAAAATAAGTTTATGATTATGTTTGAGTTTGATACGTATTTAATTTTGTGGATGGTAATAATACAAGATATTTCAGACTCTTCTCGGTGAGGTGCACTGTAGCGGAAAAAATACCACTCAACTGAAAACCTGCTTTCTTATTCTGATCATTCTGCTAACTGCTACATATTTTGTGAAATTCATTTGACCTCTTTGAGGGGAGTTTCTTTATCTGTAAAACGAGGAGTATTAATCTACCTTAGCTCAAAATTTTCATGATCCCTTTGGTACGAACTTGAACATACATGTGAATCTTCTTAATTAGATATCTCGATAATATTTGTAATAGATTTTCAAATTTATATTCCTCTGTACTTCGTGTTTATTACATGTTTTTCCTTTAGCCCATAACATAAATACCTGAAGCCCCGTAGAAGGCCTTCTAAATCCTTGACAGACAATGTAACATGTAATGATCTTCAGTTTGTTGCTATATTAAAGGTGCTCCTACTCTTGATTTTGCTTATTAAAGAAAAAAGGCCATTTTTTTAGTATTTTCTCTGAATATTGAAAATATTGCAAACTTCTTTTAGAGACAATAGAAACTTCCACATATATAATCACATTAACAACATCTTTTCTTCTCTAGTGAAAGAATCATAGGCTATAAAAGTTACATATCTGCTTTTTCTTTATTGAGTGAAATTGACTTTTGACTCCTCTGATTGCATGATAATTGAATCAGACATCTGGTTCTATGTGACATGTTTTCTTTGCTTTTCCATTTGTTTATTGTTGTTTGCATTGCCGCAAAATGCACTGAAACCGCATGCTGATAAAAACAGTGGAATTCTGACTGTCAGATAGAACAAGCTTTCTGGCTGTAGATGCCATTTTAACTTTGAATCTTTCAAGTATAGATTTTTCTATTTGTCTGTAGTTCTTTCTACAAGACAAGCTTTTCTCTTCAAATCAGATAACACCTTTCAGGAGATAGAAAATGATGAGGGGAAGCTTTTTTTCTCATCATTACCTATATCAGATGGCTGCATTGATGCTACAAAATAATAGGAGGAAGTTCTAAATTGGATCTAGCAGACTATTATACCACATAAAGTTGAATTTTAGCTGGACCTTTGGTGATTTCATCGAGAACTAAATAAATTTAGACAATATTCTAGATATCGGTTCTATAAAAGTATACATTTTACTTAAATTTCACAATTATGCCTAAAAGGCTTATGTCATTTTGTGATATATGTGTATATGTATGTACATTCAAATATTGAAGGAATCAGGAAGAATATGCTTCAGTATTTTCTTATGTTACATTTTCACCATACTCAAATATAAGACTCTGGAAGTAATAGGAAGTAATTTAATAAGCCTGACTCCTAATGACAATACATTCTCTGAAATGTACACCCAATTGTAATCTTTGCCTTCAACCATTTACAAATGACTTTAATATGCCCGAGAGTGCTGTTCTCTAATGGCACTGTGTGAAGACATTGTTCAGTGTAAGAAAACAGAAGCAGCTGGTACTATTGTGCATGCTTCAGATCACAAGAAAATGAGAGTCTATATCCTGTTTCCATGCTATCCAGAAAATCTTTATTGAAACTCACAAAATTAGAAATCAAATTATTTTGATGGCTTTTGTTTTCTCCTTATTGCAATGAGATATAATACTTATGACTCTGAAATTTATTTCACTTCTGGAGATCCCTGCAATTTGAGAAAGTTAGTGAGAAAGCATTATTGAGACAGAAACAAACCAACATAGCAATGATTTGAGCTATAAACAGTCATGGTTCTCCTACCTTCTCTTTTAGTGAAACACAGATGTCACATTTGGAACAGACCTTCTGGGGTAATGTGTTTGAGGATAAACACCGGCAGTTTCATTGAATCTAATTTACCTGCTTTTGATTAGTAATGCTTAGCATTTGAGAGCCTGGGAGGAAACATGGGAGGAAGCAATCATCCAATCACTGTTACTTCATGAACAGCAAGGACAATTACTTCAGCTAAAGTCTATGTCCAAGTCCATTCTAAAACCTCCCAGTAGATTTCTTACTGAGGCCTTTCAACCTATCTAAGGAAGTAAACTCATGTTTGTTAAGCATTGACTCTTAAAAGCCAGGAAATTTACAGGAGATTCTGATGGTTGGTGAATTATTGAAAGAAGATGTAGAAAGAAAATAATAGGATTGATATTTTAGCTTTGGTCCTTGACAAAGTCCAACATGTAGCTGCAGGTTGACTGTCTATACCCTGAGTTAAAACAGGAGAACAGCAGCTGGCTGATTATTCCTACCTCAGAAAGTTGGCAGAGAAGGTTAAAGAAACAAAATTAGGCAGTGGAAACAATGTTAGACTCTTCAAGTAAGAGCACATAAAATGGAGTTACTTGATCCTACCTGTGCATTTAGAATCACTTGGAGAGTTGTTAATAATGCCTAGACCTCAATACAGACAAACAAAATCCACACATCCAGGGATGGACATAGGGGTGTGCACCCATGGTTGAGAACCACGGATTTAAAGGAGTGTAACTTTTTTCTAGCATATACTTATAATGGGGACATTTTAAATTGAAAATATTTAATTATTGTTTAACAAATATTTTTCTTTACCCAAAGAAGATTGTTTGATGGTATTTAATAGAGCATAATATATTAAAATGTATTTCAAATATGATCATCTTGATTTGCACATGATAGGAACTCAATAAATGTTAGTTTGTGTCTTTGTTTTTCCAGTAAGTTCATGCATTTGTACCTACATGTTGGTATACACACATACATAGATGGTAGTTATGTGACATTAAATAAGGGTGATTATTTTTTCATGGAACTATGGAATCAATCTCACCTCCTAGTAACCCCCAAAAGGATTGAAGTTATACTGATTAGTTTTGGTAGACCCAAATCTGGAGCTAGGAGGTATGGGGTGAGGAAGACCATGTGTGATGGATAGTAAGCCGGTAGATATCGGGAAAGCAATCATCAATGTCTACTACACTGGTCAAAATAACATATTTTAAACAATTGATCAAAAAGCATTAATAAGTTAGAATTCATAAACATGTATGAATATTTTTATTGTTCACTGTGGAAAAATATGTATGGTTATATTATTAAATGGGATTCAGATGCAACAAATGTTTTCCTTTTTAGATTCATGGAGGGTATAAGGTATTGAGCACCCTATTTTATATAAATGTATAAATCCACATCATCTATTATTTTTAGTGAATTGAAAACAATTTTGCTACTGTACTGTCCCTTGTCTTATTCCAATATTTCGCTGGAGATAATACATATGGTTGAGAGGTTCTTGTGTTCTGACACTAGGATGCCCTTAGTGTTTCACTAATATTTTTATGTGGGGCCTTTAGGCTAACACAGATATGTAAGAGTTCTGTCTATTGAATTGTGAAGCCCAAACTATAGGTGTTTTCACACTGATAATTTAGTAACTGGAAAAAAGTAATATGTATTGATTAAGAGAAAAAAATAGAACTTATATTTCATCGTTAGCTAACCACAGATATATGTGCCTGATTGGCATTGTGCACCTTCTCCAACCTTGGAATCAGTTTGTACACAAAAACCCTCATTTCTTGTTCTATATTGCTTTTTGTGCATTACTTGCTCTTTATCATACCAATTGCCAAAACCCAGCTTCACAAAGATACAATGTAATCAAAAGGAATTTCTTGTGATCTAATGATGAAACTGTGAAATACCTTGCCCTAATACTTTGTACTGTGTCTGACTAATAGTACTGGATTCCTTTTGAAAATTTAAAACAGCTCTTAACATCATAGGGTACCTTGATACACAGTTTGGGAATGGCAGTTCTAGTTGGAAGAGAAGACAAAATAAAAGTCAAAATTAAAAAGCCAGATTTCCACATTTAAAATATCAGGAGATGACAACTATCATTGAAAAAAGGACATTACCATATAAATTTTTCAAATATATTCTTAAAAAGATAAATACTTGATTTGTACAACATTTTTATTTATACACTTTTTTCTAAAACACGATAATAGAAAAAAGTGTATCCCATTATATAAATTAATTCTTGGAATTTTAAAATCCATTACTTCAATAAGTATTCTATTCTCAAAATTACTGTGGAATTACAAACTCATTTTAATGAAAAATGGGGAGAAGCCAGTCCAGGAAGAGATACAACCTCACATTACTATAGATTTCAAACTTTACCACACTTCAAACTAAAACAGTATCAGTACCAATGGCAATAATTCCTGGGACCAGTCAATGTTCTAAACTAATCCATTGGTCTTATTGACTTATCTCACATTATAACTAGGGAAACTACACAGCATAAAAAATTATCCCATCTGGATTTTCTTTTGCAATGGCCGATTGTCACAGAATTAGGACAGAGTGCTACTTTTTTTCTTCTAAAAAAAGAGCAATAAAATCCCATAGGCTAATGTATCACAGTAAGATTTTAGAAGGAGAAAAATCAATCGTCAGTAAGATACTTTGTAATAAATCTTATAGTAGTGACCTTGTTTGGCTGCTATATACTGTGAAAAGAAGAGAAGCCAATCAAAACCACATGAATGATTAATGCATTTCATACAAAGACCCACAATATCCTTAGAATATATTTGCTAAGGTGCTACAGTGGTAAGAAGGCAAACAAACGATAGAGCTCAAGTAAGGAGTTTCAGAAGGAGTTCTTAAGAAAGACACATGCAGTTAATTTCTTAGTTATTGTTGACTATACAAACTGAAGTACTGATATCAGAATACATGTTGTAAGGAAAAAATGACATTCAGATTCTAGGTCGAAGGTGTGAAAACTGTAGGACTAGGTAGTAGATTTTGTTATTGAAAAATCCTATAAGAGGATTATGTATTTTGCTCTGTGGGCATTAGGCATAGTCATATGATTTACTTTGGCCAAATGATATGTGTCTCTTTTTAGCAGAGATTTTAAGAGTGAATATGTGGTTCACCATATATTTTTTACCTCTGCCTCAATGTAGAGCAGAGCTACAGCTGACTCTTGATGAGCATGTGGGATGATGAGATATTCATGGTGTTTGCCGCTGCAATATAGCCTAACCCATCCTGACTGATGCAAGTTACTGGCCATTATGATTAATATAAACTAAATTTGGGGCAATAGATGAAGAAGAGAAAAATTCAATTGTTTTCATAATGGTATATCAAGGTTTTATAAGCAGATGAAAGAGTTAGGCCATGGAAACGAAGAAAGAAGGAAAGAAAACCTTAGTAATAACCCCACTGTTGGAATTCATGGTCTGGGACTATAGTGAATGATCTCAACTCTCAAGATTATCCTGGAACAGGCATTTTCATATATTCTCTCTGAGCTCAGAGAGTTTCAGTCACTTTCTTACAGTCACATAGCTAGTAGGAGAAAGGATCAAAATGCATTGCTTTAGATTCTATCACACCGTCAACTGAACACAGGCACGAACACCTGGCTGGGTATGCCAGCTGCTCAGATCTCCCTTGAAGAGAGAAGCTGAGGTGGAGAGTAAAGTTAGCTGAAAGCCCCCACCTGCAGTGGCTTTAGGATTCACAATTCAGTGTAGGTGTTTGAACCAAGGATGCACTCTCCCCAGGAAGTCCCCAGCTGATGACTGAGCATGGTAGGGGAACTTGGGTCTGGCCATTTCTGCCCAATGCAGTGTCTCCTCTATGGGCAGTCTTTATGCTGGGTTGAGCCCGAGACTTTCTCAGAGCTGCATTGTGGTCTGAGGCTCTTCCTATCCCCTTCCCCTACTTTCTCCCTTTCCCTTCACAGGGTTTAAAACTGCATCACTGTCTGAAGCCTTTCCTGGCCTACTCCTGCTTAATCAACCCTTATCTTACATGGGTGCACCTGTTAAAGGAAAAATCATTCTGACATTTGTAAAAAGGTAAGGAAGATTTTATTTTGGACTATTGCAATAAGTGTCAACACTATCACAGTATGGGAGAGAGATCAGGCTCAGCTCCTAATACCGCAAAGCCAGCGGGAGATTTATAGGTAATGTGCAGAATGAGGGGCGTCAGTGGGTGGAACATTACGAAGAGGAAATATCAAGGCTAGGGGAATTCTTGCTAACCAACTTCACAGGATTCTTGTTGAAGGCAGGCCAGGGTATTGGATATCAAGGGTAATATGATTCTCCCTAAATTACCTGGGCAAGATTCTTGCTAACACTGGGCTCGGCAGGCCAAACACGGGGCCCAAGGACAAGGCCTAGTTAAAAAGTGGGCTCAGAGAAGCCTGTCCAAAGTTTTGTCAAGGAGGCAGTCTTTGTCATACCCCAATAAATCTCTTATACTTCTTGTTTCATCTTAGCATCTACTTCTTGAGCCCTTGAACTGACATGCTTAGGTGAACAGGGAAGTTTGGTCAATACCGTGTTTTGTGGCAAAATGTGTAGACCTTTATGCCTATATTATGGCTTGAAGAATACAGTTTTTACTCTTCATAAAAAATAGAGGTTTGAGTGCTGGTAAAGTGCTGCCATCTATGGGCTATTTCCTGTTTGTTAAGCACTGCAGGTAGGAGTTTATGTGGCTTGTCTCATTTAATGCTCATATAACATTGCAAATTAGATTATATGATTATTTTTATACTTGAAGAAACTAAAGCTCAGGTGAAATGACTTGTGTAGGATGATCCTTCTAAGAAATGGCAGAGGCAACATTCAGGCTCAGATCTGTCACATTTCAAACTGTCACTATTTACTCACAGTCAAAATACTAGCTGATAAAGTATTGTTATGCAGGTTTGCTACCTGTGGGGAAAGAGGTGTAATATTTGGACTCTGCTTTATGGTAGTAAGAAGTTGAGGGATGTAAGAGGCTTTGTGAGTATAACATTGTATGCACACTTTTCTCATGGTTGTGCCAAGCTCCTGGGGAATAAAACCTGTTGGGGTCAAATGAATAGTCACAATTTGTGTGGACATCTCTTTGGATAAGGAGTTCTATGGCTAACAGAAATCTGAGAATTTTACGAGATAGAAAACAGAGAAAAAATAAATGGCTCTAAATTCTACTTATATTTAAAATATTATTTTCATCTCTTCTGGATAAAAAGAATATGAGAATGATTGACCGTAGACCCAGATGTGACTCTCTGCTCTCTAGACTAGTTCAAGAACTGCTGGCACCAAATACCATTCCTACTTATGGAGCTGCTCCTTAGCAGCCCCTGTTCTAGCTGGCAGTGGACATTGGACTGAGCCTGTCATTGTGTGACGGGAATTAAATAAAGAAGTAGCAAGTTAAGAGATATCAATGTCAATAGCCTAAATGTCATTGCCTGTTTTTTCATCCATACCTAAACCCTGACTCTGATCCCACTGATTGTTCATGTAATCTATCCCAGGAATACAGTCTGGGCCTGAGTCATGAATGGGTCATTTTTTTATTTCATGAAATGGATATTAAGCATTGTAGCATATATTATCATTACTGTGCCCAGGTCCCTCAGATTCCTTTTTACCATATCCATATGTACCTCAGCTCCCCTTTGGTATGCTTTTGCTTCCAGTAGCCAACAACTTTGCATCTCTTTTATAGGACTGCCCTTGGATTATCAGTTCTTCTTTGCAGCACACGCATGCACACACACATGCACACACATGTAAGTTATGCATACACAAACCTAGAAGTGCCTAGGGATTTATATTCTCTGTTTGACTGGCAGGGAATGAAAACCCAGCTTCCTTTTCTTGGGTCAAGAGTACTCAGAGACTTAACTTTCACTCCAGAGTTACCACATAGGATCAGGTTGAAGTCTTACATTCCATAGGAATTTCCCTGAGATCACATCCTTGCTTTACTTCCTCCCCTTGTCTGTACTGTTCCCACAACTCCCTTACCAGTTTCCCCAGGGTCTGGAGCACTTCCTTAATCACCTTGTACAGGAATCCTCAGACTCTGTTTCTAACCTAAGCAAAGCACCTATTAAATCTAAGGCACTATGCTAAGCAATGAAAATGACTGTTGCCTTCAAGGAGGTAATTTAATAATCACAGTATCATGTGCTACACAGCCAATGTATATTATGAAATGACACTACTGAGAAGGAAGTGATTACCATTACCAAGTCTCTTTAGAGAAATTAACATTAAAGCAAATTCTTGAAGGGTGAACAAATGAGTAGGTATTCACCGGATTAAAAGAAATGAAAGGCATTTGGGGAAAAAGAAACAGACTCTGCTTTGGTAATAGTTTCCCTGGAAAGGGTTTTTGTGGACTTTATTTTATTCTGGAGTCAGCGTTTAACACAGACTGGTGGAAGAAGAGCTCCACTATGAACTCTGAGAAGTGAGAAACCCTTTCTAAATTTACCAAGTATATATCACTAGTATCTAATACAGGGCTTAACGCAGATGGTGTTTAAGACATTTTTTGACAAGTGAACCCAGAAATGAACACATTCTGTCTTTTCTTAGTTTTCTGTTATGTTCCCCAAGTTTAGCAAGTTTAAATAACACTGGATATCTGCATATAAGAAGATATTCAATAGACTTAAGATTCTCTTTCTTTCGTAATGTACTAATTTATAAAGGTAGCATTTAATCGAGCTCATTTAATAATTTTAAGCCCCTACTGTGGTGCAGGCACTCTGCTGTATTCTGATTATAAATCATAGTCAGTAGGAACTTAAGATTTATAATTTGGGTTTTAATACACACTGAGCAGCTAATTGTGTGACTGTGAGCAAGTTATTCACCTCCATGAGAATAAAAACAGTGCCTATCTTATAGGGTGCTGTGAAAAGTATACGAATGAATGCATGGAAAATTCAAATGATAGTGCCTGGCATATAGTAACTGCTCAATAAATGTTCATTGCCACTGGTGTTGGTGTTATGACTGTGGTTGTTGTTTCCATTATTCTGTCCTGCACTAGATTTACATAGATTCTGTGGCTTTCTTTGGTGTAGAATCAGACTTTTACTGTGTTCCATTCTTCTGAAAATTAAGAAGTATGAATGATTACAGAATATTATTTACAGAAACCCTGACATCCCAATCACCTACTGAATACTTAGTTTCCTCATTCATCCCTCAAACAAACAATTAGCTCTACATCTTGGCAAGACAACTTCATACGTAATCAGTTGGCTTCCATTTAGTGAATGACTGTGTAGATTTTGAGTGTAACCAAAGGCACGGTTGTCTGCTGAAATTTCTCCCCAGCAAACAAGAAAAAACAAACGCCTTTTGGATAGTCAAAAACAACTTAAAATTATTCAGTCAAACATTTGATAAATACTCAAATGTTGCATCAGATCAGCCATTGTAAGCAAATTAAGAAAGAGTATGTCACCTGTATGCAGAAACAGCTTTACTTCTGTCTTTCCCATTTGGATGCCTTTTACTTCTTCTCTTGCCTAATTGCTCTGGTTAGGACTGCCAGTATTATGTTGAACAGAAGTGGCCATAATGAAAACTGTTGTCTTGTCCTGATCTTAGAGGAAAAAGATTTCAGCTTTCACCATTAAGTATGATGTTATCCTTGGATTTGTCATATATGGCCTTTTTTATGTTTAGGTACATTCTTTCCATACTTGATTTGTTGAGGTTTTTTTTTTTTTAATTATGAAAAGAGGTTGAATTTTGTTAAATACTTATTTACTTCATTCTGTTATTGGGATGTATTACATTTATTGATTTGCATATGTTGACCCATTCTAGTATCCAGGGATAAATCCTATTTGATCATGGTGTGTGGTACTTTCAGTGTGCTATTAAATTCACTTTGCTAGTAATTTATTGAGGATTTTGAATTTATGTTCACCATGGATATTGGCCTGTAATTTTCTTTTCTTTTAGTGTTTTTGTCTAGCGTTGGTATCAGGTTAATTCTGGTCTCATAAAATGGGTTTAGAAGTATTCCCTTCTCTTCAATTTTTTTGAAAGAGCTTGAGAATGATTGGTGTTAATTCTTCTTTAAATGTTTTGTAAAATTCATCAGTGAAGCCATCTGGTCATGGGCTTTCCTTTGGTGGGAGGTTTTTGCTTAATAATTCAATCTCCTTACTTGTTATTGGTCTGTTCAGATTTTTTATTTCATCATGATTCAATCTTATTGGGTTGTATATTTTTAGGAAGTTATCCATTTCTTCTATGTTGTCCAATTTGGTGGCATATAATTGCAGTAGTCTTTTATGATCCTTTTTATTAATTGGTATATAGTTGTAGTCTCCTTTTTCTTTTATAATTTTATGTATTTGAGTCTTCCCTCTCATTTTCTTAGTCTAGCTTAAGTTCGTCAGTTTTACCTTTTCAAAATACCGAGTCTAGTTTCAGTGATGTTTTCTATTGTTTTTAGTCTCTGTTTCATTTATTTCTGTTCTGATTTTTATTATTTCTTTCCATCTGTTGACTTTGGGTGTAGTTTGTTCTTTTTCTAATTCCTTAAGGTATAAAGTTATATTTATTCAAAATCTATTCTTTTAATGTAGGTGTTTATCACTATAAAGTTCCATCTTAGAACTTCTTTTACTGTATCCCATAAGTTTTGGTATGTTCTGTTTCCATTTTCATTTGTCTCACTATATTATTAAACTTCTCTTTTGATTTACTCTTTGACCATTGGTGGTTCAGCAGTTAGTTGCTTAATTTCCACATTTTTGTGAATTTTCCAAATTTCCTCTGGTTATCAAATTCTAGTTTCATACCATTATGGTTGAACTAGTTATTTGATATGAGTTCAATATTCATAAATTTGTCAAGATTTGTTTTGTGACCTAATATATGATTTATCCTGGAGAATGTTCCATGTGCATTTAAAAAGAATTCATGTTCTGCTGTTGTTGGGTAGAATGTTTTGTATATGTCTGTTAGGTCCATCTGGTCTGTAGCATTGTTAATGTTTCCAGTTTCCTTACTGATTTTCTGATTGGGTGATACATCCATTGTTGAAGGTGAAATAGTAAAGTCTCCTACTATTGGTGTATAGCTGTCTATTTCTCCTTTCAGTTATGTTAATATTTGCTTTATATATTTGGTTGGGTCCATGGAGATGAGACTGGAGCATGGGTCTATGGAGAAAAGTCTGGGCCTAGGGGGTGGGGGTCTAGAGCCATGGAAGCTGCCCTTACAGTGGGGTTGGCATATGTCCTGGGCCATGGAGACTGGCCTGGGTCTGTAGGGGCTGGTATGGAGGCTTCCTCTATCAGAGCCAGCCTGGTTCTGGTGTTTGCAGTGAAGTCAGATGCTTTCTTTATGTCCTTCTCCTTCATGTCAAGGGTATCTCTCTCCATGCTGTGCTGCTTGGGCTTGGGAGAGAGGTGATACAGGTACTGTGAATCTGTCCTCCCTAGCCTCTTCGATGTGTCTTTTCTTATTTCTGTGCTCTATTTGGGTGTTGCAATTTATCACCTGGGTTCCTTAGCTCTTGTGAAGGTATTCTTAGACATGGATGATTGTTTAAATCAGTATTTCTCTGAGAGGACGAGTCCCGGAAACTCCTATTCTGACATCTTGTTCACAAAACTCCAGGTCTTCTAAGTTCTGACTGTTGCTGGTTTTATGACCTCAGCTCCTACCATTCTCTTTAGAGCTCAGTCCAATCCAGCCCTATTGGCTTCACGATATTTTTTAAGCATTCCATTCTTACCTCAAGGTCTTTGGCCTGCATGCCTCCTCTGCCTGGCATAGTCTTCTGCCAGATATCCACAGGTATTCCTACTTTATCTTCCTTCCGTGACTTTTTTCCAGGCCATCCTGTTTAAAATTGAAAAACTCACTCCTGCCAGAACACATTTTATCTTCCTACTCTGCTTTAATTTTCTCTAAAGTACTTATCACTCTCTGTCACATTATTATTACTTTTATTTTACTTACTTATTTCTTGTTTGACTTCCCCACTAGAATTTAAGCCCTATAAGAGCAAGAAATTTTGTCCTTTTAGAGTATTGCTGTATCCATTGTGTGAAGAATAGTCCTGGATCTTAGTAGATGCTTAATAAATAGTATTGCTATTCATCTATTATTTGTAGATTGTGTTTCACATAAAGCTGACTTTTATTTGGATGCTACCTTTTGTTAAGTATAGATCTTGCACATTTATAAGCTCATTTAATCTTCATAGCCACCTGATAAGTTAAATAGAATAGGAATTAATATTTATTTTCTTACATAACAAGAAACTGAGAATCTAAGAGGAAAAACAACTGATTTAAATCACACCACTAATAATGTGCAGAATCAAGATAAGAATAGTAATTTTTCTTGACCAAGCCTCTTTCATATGCTATTTCCAGAGCTGGATAGATGAATGAAATGAAATTTATGGTATGCAACCATGCATTAGAAGTTGATCTAGTATTTCAGATTCACTTGGGCATTAAATATTTCATGGGTTTCTTCAAGGATTCTTCAGTCATTTGCAGACCTCTATTTCTGAAGAGCTTATGAATTTTTTCACTCACATGCCTGGCAATATATTGTACATTCATCCTCTTAAAGAAATGCACATCTGCATAACAATTGATGCTTATTGCCTACATAATAAACATAAGAAAATGTGCTTGTTGCTATGTAGAATATTGTTGTTTCCTCCATCTGGAATGTTCTTTCCCGACCTAATTGTGTTCTCCCTCCTCATCACTTGTGTTTCTGCTCAAATGTTACCTTCTGAGAGAGGCCATTGCTGAATTCCTTATCAAAAAGATACAACTCTCTCTCCCTTCCCTCCCCAATCATTATTTCTTTTCACCATGATTAATTTTCTTTACACTATCTGTCACTTCCTGACAGGCAATTATTTATTTATTTGCTAATTAATTACTGTTAATCATGCTTACTTGAATGACAGCTCCATGAGGGCAGAAGTTTTGTCTTGCTTTATGGTTGTGTCTCCAGCACCTACAACAGTACTTGCCACATAGTAGGAATTCAATAAAAACATATTTTCTGAAAGAATACTCATATTGCATTTTTGTGCTCCATAGTGTCTATCATAATTTTAGTTAAATAATAATTGTGTAGTTAATTGTATATACCTTTATCCACTCTCCCACTGGAATATAAAATCCATGGGACATGAATTGTATGTGTCTTGTCCATTGCATTTTGGTTAAATGCAATAGATACCACAAAAGTTTTATTGCTTACTTTCAAGGAATCTAGAGACATAGCTTCTATGTGGAAGAAAAATATGAGAAAATGAAATTGCAATTTAAGAATTTAAATAACAGGTCAAGGCAGCATAAAAGTAAGGCATCTCATACATGATAGGCACTCAAATTTGTTAATTTTAAGCTATTCCAAATAGTGTGGGATTAGATGGTAAATAAATATTTAGCGTATATTCTTAGAAGTGTTACAAGAACAAGATAGGATGGAAAAGTCAAAAAGCACTCACATAAAAGGTAGAGTTCAAGCATTTTAAAGGTAATGATGCTTACAAGGAAATAGAAAAGGTATTAGGAAAGCACTGGGATAGAAACAACTAAGGGTCACCCTTGCGAGCATATAGTGAGAAAAAATCTTGGTAGTTAGTCTGCCAAACTACTTGAAATTCAGTTTTAGAACTCTGGACTTAACCTTCTGGCAAAGACCGGTGGTACAGCAAGAAAAGCTTTTACTTAGCATAAATATGAGCAACATGTTAGGGATAATAAAGGAGGCACAGTTATATAAATATAGTGACAAACTGGAGGAAGGAAAATCGGACAGGAGACCAATAACGACATAAGTAGCAAATACCTACAGTGAAAAATTAAAGGTAAGTAATGAATACTTTTTTCCAGTCAATATTGAGTTCCTAAAATATTTCCTGACACTTACAACTCAAAGGCAACAGATGACCTGCTGTACTCAGAGCAGAAATCTGTCATTTGATTCTTCTAAGTAGATGACATGTCTAGATACTTCCCAGTTATTATATCCTATAAATTGTCCAGGATTATCTCAATGCCTCTGTTAAAGCAATTGCATTATTTATTAGAAATAAAGTTTTTGTTTCTGTCTTCTGATCACCAGCACTTATTTTAAAAAGGCATGGTGACCATTGACCATCTACATAGGTGTTTAAAAGATTTGTTGTTCCTAACTCTACCTAGAAGGATAAATTTTCTCTCTGATGCATGTGTACTCTGACCACAGTTAATTAGGATTATATGTGGAGAAGGAAGGAAAAATATTCCCAAAGAAATGAATAAGCCTATATGCATTTAAGACAACTTATTACCCATTTTTTTTTAAACATAGTCTCACTCTGTTGCCCCTGCTAGAGTGCAATGGCATCATCATAGCTCATGGCAACCTCAAACTCCTGGGCTCAAGTGATCTTCCTGCAACAGCCTCCCAAGTAGCTGGGACTACAGGTGCACACCACCATGCACAGCTAATTTTCTATTTTTTGTAGAGATGGGGTATTGCTCTTGCTCAGGTTGGCCTCACACTCCTTCCCTCGAGCGATCCTCCTGCCTAGGACTCCCAAAGTGCTAGGATTACAGGCATGAGCCACCACTCCCGGCCTATTATCTTCTTTTAAAGGAAAAGAAAAAATCAGTCATAGATAATATAACTTATAAATATGTTAGACTGTCTTCAAAAGAAAGAAAGCATTTGTGTTTCTCTAAGCAAAAAAAAAAAAAGGGGGGGAGAGATAATAAGAGGTCAAATGAAAGGGCTTGGTAAGATTCATTTAATTCTAAAAAAGATATCTTTTGTCTATAATTGATGGTATAAAATAATATATTTCATTAAAGAGGAAAAACTTAAGAAGAAACCATCCCAATTACTCTTGTAATTTATGTTAAAATTGAGCCCATAAATCTGAAGATATTACTTAAGTTGTAATTTTTGTAGAGATTGTTTGAGGTTAGGTTCCATGGCAAACCACTGACTAATTCAGCCTGGTTAGGGTATGACACTAAATGCCAATGGAAGAAAAGGATGATTCACTGCTTGAGGTGGAGTTTGTAATTCCACAGGAAGGACATCGCAATTTAGCCCGAAGTAATGTACTACAATGCCTTTTATTATTACATAGTTACATCCCTGCTTGTCATAAATTTTGCTCAGAGGTAAAACATCTCAATGATTGCAATTATTCTGAATAGCTTTGTAAAAGTGCTCTTTTGGAAGGAGAAGGAAAATTTCCACACCGATAATAAGCATTACTATATTAAAAAGCAGTGGCTTTTACTAACTGTGAAACTGCAGCTGATTCCACTTGCTTTTAATTACTATTAAAATTGTAAGATAATTTAAAATATTGAAGTATTTAATTTATTATTTTAAACTACTCTTACTATCATTATTGTTTATTATTTTAAGAACCTGGGAGAAAGGTCTCCTGCTTTATGAATTTATTATAAATTAATGAAACATCAATCCAGGGGGTCATAAAACAGCACAATTATCTTAGGGAAGGGGAAATGCCAGAAGAACTCTAATTTACTTCCGGTTTTCACCTGCTTCTTGCTACTCTATCCCACCATATTTGCTAATGGGAAACCAGCCCCTTGCTGTTCCAAATGTTGTCTAAAACTAGTTAAATGGCTTAGTTTAAAACAAATATATCATCTTAATTCTGAGGAGAAAATGACTAAGAAACAGTTTTGGCATCAATTTTTCCTGGTGCCAGATTAGTATTGCTTTGAGGATTGTGTTTTTAATGCTGACAAACACACACAAATCTTCACATTTATTCCAAGGGGTCATACTTTTTTATAGCTCTATAAATCCTCTAGGCCAGCCTGTTTCAATTATACTTTTCAATTTTCCGGCCATTTGTTCTGCCTGCGTGGATAGGTGATTCTTCAGAGGCTGAGATATTTCTGATTACTAAACAACACTTTACTTCCCTTGTTAGATTACAAATGATAAGGGAGTTTCATGAATGTGTAACACAGTACGTAATGTCAGAGGAAATTGCACAGAGCCTTACACAGCTGTTCATAAGCCTCATGATTCAAGGTATTGCTCTCAAAAGGGGAAAGAAATTTTTGTGGAATGTTCAGTACATTCCACAATGGCTGGGTGAATCATTTCCTGTTTGCTCCCAGGGTGACTATGACCCTTTATTTTCTGCAACAGAATGAGGACATAGTTTGAGAGTGTCTTTATGAAACGTATAAGAAATAATATTAAGCAAATTTTGTTAATTTGCTCTGTTATATAACACAAACCACACCCAATACCTCCTTTCCCTCTCTCCTCCAGAACACAGATGCAAAAAGCAGATATTTCCATAAAATTGCTTATGGACTTTTAAATGTTTTGAAAAGTTAGGTTACAGTTAATTATGATACATTATGTTTCCTTTTTATACTTTTTTATGAAAGTGAATGGATGTCCCTTTTAGTTTATTGATTGTTACAAAGGTCAGAGGTAAATTTCTGGCCCATCTATAACAAGTATGCAGGAGTCAAATAATTTTTAATTACTTTTTAATTGAGATATTATATCCATATAATAAAACACATAAATCTTAAGTATACAGATTAATGAATTTTTATATTATGTTATATAATTGTTATGCCCACGAATTCACCACCCAGATCAAAATTGATAATGTTGCAAGCACTCCAAGATGTTGTTTCCATGTCCTTTTCCTATCACATCCCACAAAATGTAACCACTCTTGTGATCTCTATATAATGTGAGTTTTTTTATGAGACTTCCTTCATACTACATGAGATATTCTTGTTTTTGTTTGACTTTACTATTTTATTTATAACCATAAGTCATCTTGAATTCTTAACTTGGGGCAAGATAAGTCATAAAATATTCTTACGAAGGAGTTAATTCACAAAACTAATAAGGATGGGAGACTGGAATGGGAATGTAGGAAGTTTGAAGTACAATTACTGATATACTTCTGCTGCTGCTGGTTTTTAAATAATAAAGCTGAAATAGCAATATAATCTTGTTAGATTCATCTGTCTGGGTGTTCACTGGTCCCCCAGTTCCCAGTATCAAGAAGGAGTACTGGTACCGCGTCAAGCCAATGACGAAGTGATCACAAACACAAAGCAACTTTATACAAACAGTTTATCACATAAAAGAAAGAATGAAAGTAAAGAAGGAAGCTACGCAAAGTGAAAATCCATTCCAGAGAGAGTGGAATGGATCAGTCTCCGTGAATGGAGAAAGACCCAAAGTCTGAGCACATGCTGCCTTTTATAAGTTCACAAGTTTGTCCAACCTTTTTCCTGGCAGGATTGGTTGTGGTTTCCCATCTTTTGGGGGATTGACAGGTTGGGGTTATATAACAGGTTACATAACAGGTTGGTTATGTAACAGTATTCCTTTTACTCTGATAAATCCCATATTTCTTGTAGGCTTTTTTTTGTTCCTCTTATTTCTCTATTATTTCTCTTGACTGACTTGTTTAATTCAAAGGTGTTGTCTTCTAGCTCTGAGATTCTTTCTTCCACCTGTTCTAGCCTATTCTTAAGGCTTTCCATTGTGTTTTCTATTTCCTTGAATGAATTTTTCATTTCCAGAAGCTCTGCTTGATTTTTTAATAATTCAATTCCTTTAGTGAATTTTTCATTCATTTCCTGCATTGTTTTTGTGGTTTCTTTGTGTCAGGTTTCTATTTTCTCTTGTATTTCATTGAGCTTCCTTATGATCCATATTCAAAATTCTTTATCAATCATTTTAATATTCTCATTTTCGTTGGTTTCCATTGGCACAGAATTATTGTTTTCTTTTGGGAGTGTTCTTTTACTCTGATTTTTCATGTATCTGTAGATCTTTTGCTAATTTCTTCTCATTTGGAGCAGCTTTTGCTTCTTAGTTTTGGATTTTCTTTTGATTAGATAAGGGCATACCCAGTTTAATCTCTGAGACAGTGTGTGGTGCTTGTGAGTGAGACTCAACCACACCCTGTATTATTGAGTCACTAAATGCTGTAAAAGGATGTGTGAATTGACCTCCCTGTCAGTAGGTGGCACTTGCCAGAAGGAACAAGCTGCAGTGCTGTTTTTGGGATCTGTGACCAGTTCTAGTCCCTCAGGAGAAGCACTTGGATTGCTTCACGGGGTAGTTGGGGTCCTGGAACTTCAGATGAGTCCTTATTCTCCACCACAGCAGAGGCAGGTGAGGGAGTGAGTCTGGGAGGGACTGGGTTGGATGAGCTTTCCCTCAGGCTCCACCAAAGATGGTAAGGTAGCAGGGGTCAAAGATCTGCTCCCAGTTTCCAGGCAAAGACCCCCGAGGAAGGGGCCACGGTGGCCTCACCCAATCATTAATCTCCCCTCCTTGCCCCCAAGCAATGAGACTGAGACCTGTGGGTACAGGATCTGGCCTGCGGGCCTGTCTCTGGGTCCCCAAAGATCAAACCCTGGCCATGCCAGCTAGAAGTGTGCTGGTCCTGAGTTGCCCATGGGTGCCTAAGCAGGTTCTTTGTCCCTCTGCCTTGGGGTATGCCCTACCCTGATTGTGTCACTGGGCAAGAGACACCAGGGAGGACTGGAGGGCAGGAAAACTTACAGTCCGAGCACCCCTCAGTCTGCTGCAGGACCCCAGGAGGAAAGGCCCGAGCCCCAAACTCTGTGGGAGCCTCAGCATGGTGGTTCAATTGTCTGTCTCAGCAGCCACAGGTGTGGGAGGGGAAGGGGAGTAAAAGGATCTGAATGGTAGAAAGCTAGCACTGTGGTCATCTCTGTCCCCTTCTCCAGAAGACTCTGGAGTTATGCAGATTCCCCGGAACCCACCAGCTTCCTGGGGCTCCTGCAGTCTGGGCCAGAGTTGGGAAATGTTTGTGCGGGAACGAATGAGACGAAAACTGAGGGGCTGAAACTCCCTCAGGAGGACAAAGGTGCATGGTGGGTGGAGAAACAGTATGACACCTGCCTTCTCTGCTCGGGGCTGTGGTATTGGAGAGTCACCCTGAGGGCTCCAGCAGCCTGGTGCTTTATCCTCTGCTGGTGGCAGCAGTTTTCAGGCTTGTGGGGGAGAAGAGCTCTCCAGCAGCTTGGGAGCCCACTGACTGCCAGAGATGGGGGGAGGGAGAAATAAACTGCTCTGTCTGCCCTCCTCGCTGGACTCCAACCTCTTGGGGGCTGATCTCTGCCAATATCCTGCTCCTTCATGTTCTGCTCCGCAGCTCCCCTAGGAATCTTAAAGTGCTGTTCCTGTGTCAGCAGTTGCTTCCTCTCCAGCCTTGACGTTCCCAATGTGGACCCTATTAAATCAGAAACTCTACTCTGAGGGAGCGCCTAAGGATCTATCCTCTCTCTTTCTCTATCTCTACCTCTAGCATCTCTATCTCTATCTCTTCCTAAAATTCAAAACAGCCTGCACGTTTAAAAAAAAGTACATGGAATTTTGTAGCACCTTTTCCTCAGTTACAGCTAAATGATCTCAAATTATGTACATAATAATTTCCCAACAAAGCAAATTCAGAGTTTTGAAGAAAAATATACCAATCCTGGTACATTAGAAACTTTTGTGAATCTGGAGAGGAAGGTGAGACATTATTTTGTGTTTGTAGGCTAGTGTGGTGGGCAGCCTTTAAATTGGCCCCCCAGTGATCTCTGCCTTCTCTTATTTACACCCTTTTGTAACCTCTCTCTTTGAGAGTGAGAATGAACTTATTGACTCACTCTTAATAAATAAGCATATGGGAGAAGCGATGAAATGCGACTTCTCGGATTAGGTTATAAAAAGATGGTGGCTTTTGTCTTGGGTAGTCTCTCTTACTCTCTCTTGCGTTCCTCACCTGGGAGGAAGCCAGCTGCCACGTTGTGAGGAAGCCCTGCAGAAAGGCTTACATGCAGAGGAATTGAGGCCTACCAATATCCACATAAGTAGGCTTGGAAGTGGAACCCCACCTTCCACCCTCACCATTGACCAATTCAGATGAGGGACAATAAAGCCAAAAATCTTACCTAAAATCTCATAAAAGACCTTGAGCCAGAGGCAACCAGCTAAATTCCTCCCACATTCCTGATCCATAGAAACTGTTAGATTATAAATTTTGTTTTTAGCTGCTACATTTTGGAGTAATTTGTTGCACAGTAATAGATAACTAATGCTGCTATATTGTTTTAGAAGCACAAAAATAAGTTGGATATTTTGTTTATTAATAAGAACAAGATATTTTGTTTATTTTTTTCTTTTTTCTTTTAAAACTTACAGCTTTCTAAACATTAATTTTGAAATATATCTGGGTCACTTTTTAACCCAAATAAATTTTCCAATATACTGAAGTCCTGGAAATGAGAATTTAAATATGAATAGGTTAAGAAGCAGAAAACCTGCATAATTTGTTTAGTGAAGATAAGAGTCTGTCAGAGAAAATGTGAAGTTAATTTAACTGAAAGCAGTATGTCTCTAGGGAAATAGGGAATGACTTGTGTATTATAAGTACAGAGAATGGAATTTTATAAACTGATTTTGCACATAGATGACAAGATAAATTTTTCCTACTTTTTTATACTTTGAAGGAAATACATATATATATATATATATATATATATAAAAGAATGAAGAGAAAGCGAAAAAACAAATATAGCAATACGAATGAGCTGACAATTGTATATGGCTGCAAAGATAGCTCAGTCATTCTTGCTTCATTAGAAACAACGTGAGGAATACAGCTGAATCCAGTGACCTTGAAGCTCAAGTTGAAAGAATTTCAAATATGTTTTTCAAATTCAAGTAGTTTTTCAAATAGTTTTTCTCATTACTAAAAATAAATAAAACGGAGAAGAAAATTCTGAGTAAGCAACCATAGGTGTTCTCATTTGTGAGAACCATCAATTTTTCTTTGATTTTTAATCTCCTCTCTCCTGCACCTCTCTTTCCTCCCTTTTTAGGAGAAAGAAGAGCAGTGAATAAAAGAGTTGTGGAAACAAAGTGTAACCTCCAGTATCATGTTCCTTTAGAGGACAAAATAGACCTTGGACACATTGAGGTCTAGAGTCCAATGTAGAAAAACATCTTGAGGAAGTTTCTTGGTTTCTTCTTTTCTGGGTGTGCGAAATTGTAAATTGATATACTTCATAATCATAGAGGTAATAATAGAAGCTTAGTGCCAAGTGATATTGTGAATACAAGTAATACTCCTTCTGGACCCACTGGTTAGAGTAAAACACAGGTTGAGAGAAAGCAAAAAGATAAGAAAAGGGTTGGGGAAAACTGAGCTGGCCGAAAGACTAGATCAGGGATTCTCAAACTTGAAGGATGAATAGAATCACCTAGAGGACTAGTTAGCGTACAGATTGCTGGTTTCTACCTACACATTTCTGATCTAGTAGGCCCAGGTGGGACCCCAAAATTTGTATTCCTTAAAAATTCCCTGGTGATGTTAATGTTACTAGTCTGTAAACGACAGTTTTATAACCATTGGACTGGAGTATTGGGTTTAATTAGATTTTAAGGTAATCAGTGGTATTCATATATGCCAATAATGGTCAAGCTCAAAATCAAATCAAAAGACGCATCAAATTGGTTTTAACAGATCAACATCTAAGTGCACATATAGTAATAACATTCATCGGGTGTTGGGCAGGTGGGAGTGGGGAGGAGGGGATGGGTATATACATACATAATGAGTGCAATGTGCACTGTCTGGGGGATGGACACGCTTGAAGCTCTGACTTGGGCGGGGGGCAAGGGCAACGTAACCTAAACATTTGTACCCACATAGTATGCTAAAATAAAAAAAAGACAAAAAAAGAATAAAATAAGTAAATAACAACCTCCCCAAAAAACAAATCAGAAGATGCAACACCTTTTACAATAGCATGAAAGAAAATTAAATATTTAGCCCACTTTTTGATAGGGTTGGAAAAACAAGCACCACATGTATTCACCATCAAATTGGTATTAACTAATCAACACTTAAGTGCACATATAGCAGTAACATTCATCGGGTGTCCGGCAGGTGGGAGGGGGGAAGAGGGGATGGGTATATACACACCTAATGGGTACAGTGCACACCGTCTGGGGGATGGACACGCTTGAAGCTCTCACTCAGGTGTGGCAAAGGCAATGCATGTAACCTAAACATTTGTACCCCCGTGATATGCTGAAATAAAAAAATATGATAAAATAAATAAGTGAATATTTATGAATATATTTAACAAAGGATGTTATATATATATGTGTGTGTGTGTGTATATATATATATATATATATATATATATAACAACAAAACACTGAGAAAAGAAATTGTAGAAGATGTAAATAGATGGAAATCCCTACCATGCTCATGGATTTGTAGAATCAATATTGTTAAAATGTCCATTCTACCTAAAGTGATCTGCAGCATTAATGCAGTCCCTATCAAAATACCATCATCATTCTTTACAGATTTAGAAAAAATAATTCTATGCTTCTTCTGGAACCAGAGAAGACTTTGTATAGCCAAAGCAATCTTAAACAAAAAGAACAAATTAGGAGGCATCAGTCTGCCAGACCTCAAGCTTTCCTACAAGGCTGTAGTAACCAAAATAGCATGGTACTGGTACAAGAACAGAGATATAGACCTTTAGAATAGGACAGAGAACACAGATATAAAACCATCCTCATATTGTCATCTAATCTTTGGCAAAGCAAACAAAAACATACACTGGGCCCTCATAAGACATTAAATCTGCTAGTAACTTGATCTTGGACTTCCCAGTCTATAGAACTGTGAGGAATAAATTTCTATTCTTTATAAATTACCCAATCTAAGGTATTTTGTTACAGTAGCCAAACAGACTAAGATTCTTCTCTTATTGCCTTTTTGTACTGGCTAGAACTACTAAGATTATTTTATGCCTTTGGTTAATTTCCAGAGTGCTAAAAACATTTTTGTTTTCATTTTAAGTCAACTTTGTTTAGGTTTATAATTGCTTTTCAGGCAGAAGATTTGCTGATGTCCATACTTGGTCATAGACAGAAGTCCTGCTCCTAGTAATCTTTTAGAATACTTATGCATATATTCTCTTTACCTTCATTTTTTTTCAAACAAGTAATTTTGTCTAGAATATCATTGAGATTCTGCAAAATAATTTTTCCCAAATATTCCTGTATTCCTTTAGGCAATTCCTTTTTTATGATTTGTATTCTATATCTGCTTTTCCAGTTGTTATGCATAAGTACTGTGTTGGTTCCTTTCCCATTTATTATTCATGTTTGCTTGGTGCAGGCTACAGGTCGAAGAATAAAGGGAAGGAAGGGAAGTGAGCTGACCAGTCCATTCTCTCTAACTGAGCCTTTATTTCACATCCGTCTTCAAAAAGGGCTATTTTCTTTATCCTGGGAGCATACATTGCTTAGATGTTGGATGCAACGACTTTTATAACAAATGATTCTCTACACTAGTATTTGGCCTTCACAGACCTTCCTCCATCCTTTGTCAACTTAACACCCATCCCACCCCCACCTTCCCTAGCAAAAGACAAGATTATAAACAAGAGAAATGGTATATGGCCTGCCAACATGCATTTTTTAAACTTTTTTATTTTTAATTATTATGGGTACGTAACGGTTGCATGTCTTGCATGTTTTTGCTTAGTTACCCTTCCCTGTGGCTCTATGTTATCATACTGCAGCCTCCGAATTGACCTCCTCAACCTTTCTTATGACCCTAGATCTCAAGGTGTTCTAATCAAAGGGATGTTGGTTATGCCTTTCAGGATATTTATCCTTAACTTTACAAGTCTGAGGTGGCACTGGGAACTCACAGCAGTGTTTCAGTTCTGGCTTCTCCCTCTTCATCATGTGGAACAGAGGAAATTATTTGTTGTGTGTGTAGTTTGTTCTTTACAATTTCCTTTTGAAAAGATTTGAGAGAGAATGTGTAGCAAAAATTCTCCTATTTTATTACATTCAATCAGAAGTCTTGAAGTGTGTACTATTTTCCACAATTATTCCCTGAACTAGTCCCAATGACAAGTTGGGAAAATAAAGAACAGAAAGATTAAATAGTTTACTTAAGGTAATACAGTTAGCCATGCACAAGGAAAAAAATCCATCTAGCTCAAGGGTCATTCTTGGCCAACCTACTGATTATTCTCTTGGACACGTAATCCTTACAGAAACGATTTCTTCAACCTTACAAGGAAGGAAAAACAGAAAAAAGAGAAAGGGTTAATATCAAACTATTTTTACAACAACAAAGAGAAGATGGAGAGAATGTGAGGCACAAAGAGTTAATGTAAGTTTATATCAAAGTTCAGTGCTTTAACTCCAATTTTAAAATTGTAGATTTAATATTCTAATCATTTCTCCACAAACATATATACTAGTTAAACTTATAAATGCTTAACTTAAATGTCTGTCTAGGGTTGCCACTCTTTTCTTAGACGGAGCTTCACAATCATAAGAAATAACCCAAAAGTGGTAAAGGATTTAGGTTATTAAATATGAAATGTCCGATTTCAAATCAGAAGTTTAGTTTATTATATCTCAAACAAGAAGCAATATAATTAATCAAAGTGTGCACCTAAACTTGTTAACACCATTTTGCCATCTTAACTATAGCTTGTTTATGCCAGCAGCAAAGAAGCCTGGAGAACCAGTGGCAATAAAATCACAAAAGATGTTTTCCACAGCTTGTTGAGAATTGAATATTTTTCCTTGCAAGAAGTGATCCAAAGCCTGGAAGAAGTGGTAGTCAGTTGGTGCAAGGTCTGGTGAATATGGTGGATGATAGAGAGTTTCCAAGTCCAGCTTCTGTAGTTTGAGCAGTATTGTTTGTGCAACATGTGATCGAGTGTTATCTTGCATGAGGATTGGCCTGTTTCTATTGACCAATTTCTGCTGCTTAATCACAAGCATCCTCATCATTTCATCCAAGTGGTTGCTGTAGACATCCGCTGTCATTGACTGACCAGGTTTCATGAAGCTGTAGTGGATAATACCAGCGCTGGGCCACCAAACAGACACCATTAGCTTTTTTTTTTTTTTTTTTTTCACAAATAAACCAACTTTAATAGATATTACTTTGTATTTATATAGCGCCTTCTTCAAGAACCTTAAATGCTTTACAGACATTATCTCTACTTAATCCCCACAACAACCCTGTGAGGTAGGTATTACTCCCATTTTACAAGACAGGGAGACTGAAGCACAGAGAGGTTAAGTGACTTGCCCAAGGTCACACAGTTAAATTCACTGAAGAGCCAGGACCTGAGCGCTTTAGCCTCCCAGCTCCTAGCCAAATACCTCATGAGAGAACCTTTAATAAAAAGTATCTTTAAAGAAAGTATCAAGAGTAGTGTGTTATGAAAATGAGGTCTTTCTACTGCCATCAAGGAAAGAAAAAACCCTATGCTGATAGTTAGAGGCCACAAGACCCATATAGTACATTTCCTTCTTTCCCCTTTCCCCAAAGCCTCCTGGTTCCCATCTTAAATAATCTTCCAAAGGTAAAGTTTCCAAGACAGAAGCCACGTGGCTTAGAAGTGGGACTTAATTTAGAATATTTACTTTTTGTTACGATAATTTATAGAAATTTTTATTCCAATACACAAAATATGGGACAGTCATCCCAACAAACATATACATAGTTACATAGCAATCAGCCGCCATCTACAACTTACACCTGCCCCTCATTTAATCACAGTCAACCAGCACACAACCTCACAATGCTTGCTTTTTTGATGAATATTTGGCTTTGGACTGTGTTTCAGCACTTCATCTTTATCCAATCATTGTGCCAAATGCTTGTGTTTGACAAAAAGAATCCATTTTTCATCATGTGTAACAATACAGTGTAGAAACGGTTTGCCTTTATGCCTTGACAGCAAAGAAAGGCAAGCTTCTAGACGATTTCTCTTCTGATGCTCATTTAATTCATGTGGAACCCATCTATCCAGCTGCTTTACCTTGCTGATTTGTTTCAAATGGTCCAATATTGTTGGAATAGCAATATCAAACCTTACTGCTAATTCACGCTTAGGTTGAGATGGATTTGCTTCCACTATAGCTTTTAGCTCATCATTATCCACCTTGGTCTCAGGTCGCCCACATGGCTAATTTTCAAGACTAAAATGACCAGAATGGAAGTTCTCAAACCCTTATCATACTGTGTGTTCATTAGCCACATCCTTCCCAAATGCTTTGTTGATATTTCAAGCTGTCTGCGCTGCATTGGTTCCACGATGGAACTCATAGTAGAAAATAACATGAATTTTTGACTTATCCATGGCTTCACAAAAATTGCTCTAAAAAATGTGAAAGATAACCACAAGCCAAACCCTGAATTTGGAAGAATGAGGATGTACCTTCACAATAAAAAAAAGAAGTTTCAAAGTGAAATGTCAGAGACAGCAACTGTCAAACTTAGTACTTAAGGAAATCGGACATTTCATACTTAATAACCTACTCCGGCTAATAACAGCTCCAACTCTAATAATAGCTCCAACTCTAATAATAGCTCCAAAGCAGTCAATAGGCTTTAGCACCTTGAGTATTTTCTTTTAGGTTAAATTATATTACAGTGCTTTTTAAAAAATGGTTGCCACAGCAACCTCAATAATCCACCTTTTGAGAATCACATGGGTTTTTTCATATCATTTCTCTGGTGAATGTATTGGTCATACAGAACTGAGAGAGTGGAGGGAATTTAGAGCTAAATGCTACAATTTTATATTCTAACTTTGTGGTTCCAAGTGAGACTAAAGGAAATTATTTTCTACTATGTAGAGTTTGTTTTTTAGGAAAGGAGAAGGCAGCCCTTATATTCACACAGCTGCATGCTATTAAAATCGAACAGAATGCAATGCAATCAAAATAAATTCTGACATGAGAGCACAACAATACTTTTAAGTTCCACTTTGGCTGTGCCTCCTCATACACAATTGTTTGAAAATCAAACGTGAACTAAGTTGATCAAACCAATGTTTAATTTTAAAACATATTTGTGAATAATCGAATGACCATGTTCTACTGTTGATTCAAACTGACTTGTGTGCATTGGCCTAGAGTCTGACAATAACACATAGAAAGGAGAGAGGGTTACCTGGCATTCAAAGTGGGTAGTTTTTAAATGAATTTTTAAGAACCTGTGGAATTTCTCAGAGTGACTTTTATCCAGATGCTGCTTCATAAATGGTCTCTTTCTTTCTATGTCTCTCTCTTTAATGTTTGTACAGCTACCTTTTTCACTCCTCAAAATTTTTATGTTTGAATTGTTAGTTATCTCCAAGAGGTTTAAAATTAAAGCCTTTCTTTATGCAAAACCTAAGCATGAAGACTTTACAGGTTACCAGGCAAAGTGTTACCGTGGAGTATACCTATGCACAATTCTCAAATAAAAAATGTCAGTAAATCATAAGATATTCAGACAGTTGGATGTCTTGGTGACATGTGGCATACTCTATTTTCCCTTAAAATAGCTTCTTCCCTCCCGTCTCTCTGCACATATGCAATCATGTTGGGAAACAGAAAAATCTATTTCACATTCCAGTTACACTAACACATATTTCCATTCTGACATGATGTCTTTTGAGAGGATGGTGTAGGGATCATTTCAACTTTTATTTCAAATAAAATATAGATCCCAAGCAACCTTTTGTACTTAGAAAATTAAAATCTTATCCTTCATTTAGACTTGTGTGCAATGACTCACTTGAATTTTTCTACAGATCTTTTATATGCTCATAAATTGATTCACATTTTTTAGATTGCAGTTTACTCTCACAGGACAACCAATGTCAAATTTTGAAGATATGCTCATTTACATCAAAAACTTAAAGTCTTCAGGTTCATTCATAGGAAGAAGGAAGGAAAAGAGACTATCAAGATAAATATATTTTATATAAAAAACAATTAAGAATAGTGGCACACAGTATTGGTATGATCTTGATCAACTTTTATAAAGCTGAGATGCCATACTTTACTAATTATTCACAAAATATTATTTGTTCTTATTTATTATTTTATTACTAATACTGAAAAATGTAACTGTCTAGATTTGATTTTTATATTTAGCATTTTAATAACCCCTCTCACCTTATAATCTTTCTCTTTCTTTTCTTTTTGAATAATGCATGCAGCCTTTGATCAAAGAACTACACAATTTCCTATTATTTCAAGCTTTTGTATATTCAAAATTTTAATAAACTAACTCATAATTCTAAAATTTTCTATCAATATGTTGTTTTAGATGGGAAATTTGTAAACAATTAATTTTTATTTAGATAATATCCAGTTTTCAGCAATGCGTTCATTCTTAAACAGGAACCAGCAATGACATTGCTTAAATAGGATTTTATAATCAGTTGTTATAAATGCATGTATGCTAATATTCTCTCCAAAATGATGTTTCCTTTATGGTTTTGGTAGGAATTAAGGTAAAATTACCTACTAAGAGATAACAGCACTCACTAAATAAGTACTGTTCTATAAAACTCTGACCTAATTCACATATTAGAAAATAAGGACAAATACTCCTACATAACCACTTTTGTCTGTAATAGTGAGAGTTCACTATATATCACAAAAAGGTGGAACATATGCTGGACTCTCTGAATAGGTAAATTGATATTTTAGTAAGGTGTTTTACAGAAACATTTTGCTGTGCTGAAAAACTGCTTAGGAGAGAGTTCTGAAAATGTGCATCTGCAATGAGCTTCAGTAAAACAAAGAACATGAGGATGTGTTATATTCTCAGAAGTGCTTTGCTTATCTATTATTTAGCATGTTTCTGCTGAAGTGTCAATATTAGCTAATTCAGTCAGCTTTACATAGGTAATGACTTATAAATTCTTTTTCTCTTTTGATTTTGGAGGTGGCTGTGCCTCTTTTCCCATCAGTTTTATCATGTGGAATGTTAAGTTACTGGTTCATCTACAATGTGGAAAATGAGATGAGACTCATAACATATGTTCTTCAGTTTTTTTTTTTTAAAGTTAGTTTGGTAGTTTGTTATTTCCCCTTCTCCTCCTCCCCCTCACTCCTCCCTCCCTCATTTTCCTCCTCCCCTTCACCCTTTTTCTTTTTAAAAGTATATGGGCCAGGTGTGGTGACTCAGGCCTATAATCCTAGCACTCTAGGAGGCCGAGGTGGGAGGATCGCTCGAGGTCAGGAGTTCGAGACCAGCCTGAGCAAGAGCGAGACCCGGCCTTTACTAAAAAATAGAAATAAATTAGCTGGACAACTAAAAACATATAGAAAAATTATCTGGGCATGGTGGCACATGCCTGTAGTCCCAGCTACTTGGGAGGCTAAGGCAGAAGGATTGCTTGAGCCCAGGAGTTTGAGGTTGCTGTGAGCTAGGCAGATGCCACAACACTCTAGCCCAGGCAACAGAGTGAGACTCTGTCTTGAAAAAAAATATATATATGTATATCAAGCTCTAGATTTTATTGTGTTTTTCCCCTTTTTGGATGAACAGTAAATAAAATTTTAGTTAAGCTTAAACTGTCATAATTAATTCAGCAGAATATATCAAGAATGCAGCATGTAAAAATAAAAATAGAGATGAAAAATAAGAGTCAAATTCATAGAACATACAATGAAAAGGTCTAATATATCTTTGATTGGAGTCTCAAAAATTTAAGTGAGAAATAAAGTGACCAGACCAATATTTGATGTATGTCTGAGAATTTTACAAGAATTTATGAAAGACTATAATCTATAAATTTAATAAGTCCAATGAATCCCAAACCAGATAAATAAATGAACAAAACCCACACTTAGTCACATTATAGTAAAACTTCAGAATTACAAAGACAAATATATTAAATTAAGCCAGAATAAGACATTGTTTTCAAATGAATGACAGTTGCAATCACAGCTGATTTATACCTTTAATATTTTGAAATAAAAAAAGAATAAGATCAAAAACAAAAAAATAGGGTTTATTTTCCACCTCATGTTTTATTACCTTCATACCAAAATACAATAAATATTGTATGGAGAACTAAAATTAGAGATAAATTTTGTCATGAACCTACATGTAAACATCCTAAACCAGTTTCCTTTAGGAATTTGTTAAGTGATAAACATGTTATATAATAATCTTAAAAGAACAAAAATTGCATGTGTGATAAAATTTAGTATTTATCAATGATTTAAAAAACTCAGCAAATTAGAATTAGAAGTGTACTTTCTTAGTCTGATAAAGTATAATTGCATCAGTCCATTTTCTGTTGCTTATAACAGACCACCTGAAACTGGGTAATTTACCAAGAAAAGGAATTTAGTTCTTACAGCTGTGGAGGCTGAGATGTCCAAGGTCATGGAAACACATTTGGTGAGAGCCTTCTTGCTGGTAGGGACTCTGCAAAGTCCTAGGGTGTTGCCTGACATCACATGGTGAGTGGACTGAATATGCTAACATGCTCATGTCTCTCTTCCTCTTCTTATAAAGCCACTAGTCCCACTCTCATGATAACACATTAATCCATTAATTCATGAATGGATTAATCCATTCATGAGGGCAGAGCCCTCTTGACCCAATCACCTCCTAAAGGCCCCAATTTTCAATACCACCATATTGGGGATTAAATTTCAAAATGAGTTTTGGAGGGGACATTCAAGCCATAGAAATTATTCAAAATGCAAACCTCATATTAATTCTGAAATACTAAAAGCTTTCTTTTTGAAAACAGGAATGACATAGGATTGCCATTATCATCACCTGTATATAATATTGTTCTGGATGTTTTAGCTAGTACAGTAAGGCAAGTGAAAATTTGTAAGGAATCAAAAGTTAAACAGTTATTATCCACAAACAATATAATTGTATATAAGGAAAATCCAAAATAATCAACAAATAAATTATTAGAATCTATAAGAGATTTTAACAAGGTCAAAATATATATAATAAATACATATATACTATATTTCTATATATCAATAAGGAACAAAAACATGAAATAAAACTTTGATTTAAACAGCATAAAATTGCCATTGCCTAAGAACAAATCTAACAAAAGACATCTAATAAGTCTACATGTGAAATCATACAATTATATTGAGACTTATTAAGGAAGCATACATTAATGGAGGAGTATATCATGTTTATGGATTAAAAGACTGAATGATATATAGATACCAATTTATTTACAGATTCAATATAATCCCTCTCAAAATCCCTATAGGATTTGTTTCTTTTTTAGAAACGAGGATCTTGCTATCTTGCCCAGGCTGATCTCAAACTCCTAAGCTCATTCAATTTTCCAGCCTCAGCCTCCCTGGTAATTGGGACTACAGGTATGTGCCACTGTGCCCAGCCAGGATTTTTATGGCATTTGATATGCTGTTCCTCTATCATACTTGGAATAAAAAAGGACACATATAGATAGGCAATTCTGGGAATATAGTTAGTAAACATAAATATTAAGTCTTTTGGATACAAAGATAGAATAATAGACCAAAAGAATGGAATAGAGAGACACAAAATGACTCTTACATTTATGGCCACTTGATTCATGACAGACATAGTACTGACATAAAGTGAGAACAAATGGTCATCCCAATAAATGGTGCTCAGAAAATTGGTTACCCTTATGAAATGAAAATGAATGGGATCCCTACTTCATATTATAGACAAAAATCAATTCCATATAGATTGTGCTCTAAATAGAAAATGTAAATAAAGCTTTTACAGGGTAATATGGCAGAATATCTTCCAGAATTCTGGAAAGGAAATATATCTTAAGTAAGATGCAATTGCACTGAATATTCAGAAACAGGATTGATAAATTTAACAGTATTAAAATTAAGAACCTTTGATCATTAAAAAATACAGAAAATGAAAATATAAACCACAGAATAGGAAAATAGTCTTGCCACACATACAACTGGCAGTTGACTTGTATGAAGAACTCCTGCAAATTAATTAGAAAAAAATAGGCGACTCAATAGAAAAAATGGGCAAAAACTTGAACAGGCAGTTCATAAAAGAGGGAATGAAATAGCCAATGAAAATACATAAAATGCTTATCTTATTAGTTGCCAGATAAATGGTAAATTTACAACATGATAGCTTTATCTCATAGATAGTTGAAGCAATTAAAAGTATGACAACAGCAATTGGTGGGGATAATGTGGAGCAATGGAAACTCTCATCAACTTCTATGTGGAATTTAAATTGTAAAATCATTTTAAAAAACAGTTTGTCATTATTCAGTATTTTTAAAGATACATGTACCCGATGGCCCTAAAAATTCTATGCCTAAACATATAATTTAGAGCAGGGGTCCCCAACCTATGGTGAATTGTATGATTGTTTCATTATATATTACAATGTATAATAATAGAAATAAAGTGCACAATAAATGTAATGGGCTTGAATCATCCCCAAATCATTCCCTCCACCATCCGTGGAAAAATTGTCTTCCATGAAAACAGTCCCTGGTGCCCAAAAGGTTGGGGACCACTGCTTTAGAAAAACACGCACTTAAACACTGGAAGGATATATGTACAAGAATAGCTATTTCAACATTTTTTATAATAGCACAAAACTGAAAATAATTTAAATATGCATCAAAAGTAGAATGGGGCCAGATGTAGTGGCTCACACTTGTAATCCTAATACTTTGGGAGGCCATGGTGGGAGGATTGCTTGAGGCCAGGAGTTGGAGACCAGCCTGGGTGACAGAGTAAGATTTCATCTCCAAAAAAAAAAATGTTTTTAAAAAGTAGCTGTGCATGGTGGCTTGCACCTGTAGTCCCAGCTACTTGGGGAGCTGAGGAAGAAGTATCGCTTGAGCCCAGGAGTAAGAGGTAACAGTGAGCTATTATTGTGCCACTGCACTCCAGCCTGGGAGACAGAGAGAGACTCTATCTTGATAAAAAACTATGATACCCAATATAAAAAGACAAAGAAAAGCCATTCAGAAGCAAAGAAGTTGACAAAATGGGGAGAGAAACCATTCCGAAAATTCAAATCATGGGATTATTTTGAAACTATAGAAAGAAGTCAAATGGGAGAAAACAATACTGGATACTTCTCAGATAATTTAGGAAGAACAAAGACATAAGATCTTGCATATAATACATATCAGCGAACACATTATACTCTGAATAGCCCAGATTTTTCTTAAAAGCAATTTTCTTTTGGGAACGAACCACGATATAGGCCCTGATGTCAGCATCACCCAAGCAAACAAAGTAGATTTACTGCTTTACATGCTAGTAAGTGAAGTGTGCCTATTTCTTCTAAGAAAGGAAGCTAAAAACCACGTGGGGTGAGGTAGCCAGCCAAAATTCTGTGGCAGTGATGTGGGGAAGGGCATTTTATGAGCAAAGCTGATTAACGCTTAATTTGTAGTATGTTGCATTGACATAAGGCATTTTCTCGTTCTCATCATCCCCAAATCTATCTCACTTATGGATGCTTTATGTGTATGTGTTCCCCAGTTAATGTCACTATGACCCAGGCCAACCATGAAAAGATAAACTCATGGTCACTATTCGAAGTAAAAGTAAATCTGATATGCAATATTAATATGATTGCCATAGTTTTGTGTGCTTCTTCATAGTATGGCTTAGAGAGGTAAACCTACTTTTTCTACCAAGACATACTACTTGTCATGATGCACAATAGGGTCATTGTTCTCTGACTGTTATAAGCTATCTGATGTTAGGTATTTTACCACATGCAAAAATCCTATGAACCATGCAAGTCATAGAACAGTCTTCTGTTCTTGCACAATCATATTGATTTTCAGTTCTTCATGGATAAATTGTTTCTTTGCACACTCATATTGTCTAGGCATGTGCAGGCATGAACAGTTACCTGAAATACACTTACTGGGACTGCAAGCCTAAATATTTTATGGCAGTATTTCTCAAAGTGTGTTTCCAAGAACAACAGCATCAGCATCACCTGGGAACTTTAGAAATGCAAAGTTTTGGGCTCCACCCCAGACACACTGAATGAGAAATTCTGGGTGATGAATCCTAGCAATCTGTGAGTTTAAAAAGCTCTTTAGGTGATTCCGGTGCACCATTGAATTTAAGAACCACTATTATGGGCTGCCTGTTAATAATAGTTATGCAGTAATCTGTTCCTTTTAGATGGCCATGAGTTTTTGAGACCAATTTCTCAAGAGCAGCCAAGCACAGGTAAGTGCAGACTCATCTTCCTCACATTGTCTTACATACCAGATCATCTCTGGTTAGACCTTCATGATTGTATAACTTAACAATAATGAAGACTTCATATCCTAGAATGAGATTTTGGACATTTTATCAAAGCACAGACTATGGAGCTGATCTGTCTGGGTTTGTTTCCTAGTTCTGGCTATACTAGTTGTGTTTGTTGCCTTGAGACATTTACTTAACCTCTTTGTGCCTCAGTTTTGTCATCTATAAAATGGGGATAATAACAGAACCTACTTCATAGGATTGTTGTGAGATTAAATAAATTACCATACATAAATCTCTTAAAATAGCACCTGGATCATGAGCTCTGTGTAAATAATTGACATCATTAATACTGAGAATATATTAGAAAGACAGACATATGACATGCAAAAAACCAGGTCACACTGGAAATTTGTTGAAAGAACTGAGAGCAGTTAACCTGGACAAAATACTAAGAAAATACATTATAACTGTCTTTACAAAGCCCCACCTCTCAATTCTATCAAAAATGCGATCACATTGGCAACAACTGAATTTTAAAGGGGACATTCAAAACATGGCACCTTATATTTAGACCATAACCTGTTCTTAAAAGCAACTGGGAAAGGTTTTTATATTGTGAATGGGGAAAATAGGAGGGTTAGGTATTGATGGTTACCTGGTTCTTTGGAAATTCCTAAATTATTGAATAGTCAGTTAAATAAAGTATAGATTTCACTCTCTCTACTTTTGTGCTTTTGGCAGTTCAGGCTATTTGAAAAACATTTTCTTTTTTGTTAAACTCACAATAGTGTGACACCACACTTTATGTAAATTAAAGTTTTGGATGCCACAAGCATACTGTGGTGGGATTTTACTGAATTCCCATAAGAGCCTTTATAGTAAGCCCCCTGAGTGGACCTCTGCTGCCTAGACTTTTCAACTGTACTCCTGAGATCCCAAAAACTGCCCTTCAGGGCACCTTCGATATGCTGTTCCAAAACTAAGTCTGGTTGTCATTTGTCTAATTTTATTTGTCAGTTGGTTGTTAAAGATATTGAGTAGTACCCAGATTCCCACACATTGCTTAGTTTTTCTTTGTGGCATTTATTAAAAAATAATAAATATTTATTTATTGGTTTATTGCTTTGTTCAGTGCCCAAAAGGCACCGTCCTCTTCTGCCTTATTAATCACTGTATACTCAGCACCAAGAAGAGATCCTGGCACAAAGAAATGTAATAAATATTTGTTGAATTAATTAATGAGTGAATAAATGAATATGTATATTTTTAAGTAGAGATGATCACTTTTTGAAGAATGTGCTACATCTAAAATCTGGTGAGGAATTACCAACCAAATTGAATACGCAGAACTTTTGTTGGGGGGACATTTAATAAACACCACAAATAGACCGAAGATATTTACATAATGATAAATGATGTTAATAATAGCTTTTTTAGTAACAGGAGTTGGAGAGCTTCTGCCTAAACTTCCCCTGTTTCTAATGTTCTAAAGTTAATCTTAGTACTGTTTATGCTGGTTTTACTTAAAAATATATCTAGAATAAAAGCAATACTCAACAAAAAATATAGACTTATTATATTAATATTTACATTTCATTGACATTAAAATTCATGTCATTTTCCTCATGAAGAATGAAAAAGCTAGTTCCTTACCTTATTGAAACAAATTACAATGTAAAACACATCTTAATGTCTTCATAATGGATGCAATCATTAATCTCTGCAAACTGGAAAAGGATTATTTAAATTATTTAAATTACTAACTGTATTTCAATAAGTGTTTAGTAGATTACCAATGATTTTAAGTCTGTAAAAAATAATTGGAAGCCTTATAGAATATGGCCTATTAGTACCAAAGAATCTGAATAACAAAAATAATTCAGAAGTATAAGTTTTTAGGGATCTGTTAAATTTCAAACTTTGAAGACATGGAGCTCATATAAAATTGAAGTCTACTTATCTAACATGTAAATAAATATTTGATTACAACGATGATTTTTTAGAATACATAGAATTATAGAACCCTAAAGAAAATTATAACTTCAGGGAGAGTGAGGAATAGAAGGAATAATTTTCTATGGGAATTATGTCAGCGATAGAAATTGTAGCTAGCGGCAGTATGAATTAGAGACATTGGCATCAGACCTAAATTAAAATTTCTACTCACGACTGACAATCTGGAAGACTTAGGGAAATTATATACACTTTCTGAGCTTGTCTTCTTTTCTCAATATTTCTCTTCCTTTCATTTTTTCATTCTCTTTTCCTCCTCTCCTCCTCCCCCATATGCCCATGCATAGATTTTCTGTTTCAGAAATCCAAATTTCTTTCTTTATAAGTACAGTGCATTTTTAGTAATATTATTACCATAGAATATGATTGCCTAATCCACACACAAGACCTATTATCCTGCTGGGGAACATACTCTCTGCTGATAACCATTAGGACAATACAGTGAAGGCTGAATTTATTGCACAGAGAAACATTTTACCCATCAGCTCCCACTGATATTTTCTGTGCCTGTTTTTTTTTTTAGATAATCTAGTTCAGAAGGTTTATTGATCAGATTTAACATTTCTTGATGTGTTCACCTCATATCAATATCATTCTGGTTTGATAGTTTTCTTTTTTCTCTGCCAACCTCTTTTGCTTCCTAGATTCTAGGAGTAGATTAAATCTAGTAACAAATAGCTAGTTGATCAAGACCTATAAGAAAAATACATGTGAAGATAGTTTCTTCTTCCAGCTTACCCTCTCTTTCAATGATTGTAATTTTTGGTTGAAAATGGCATCGTTGGACATGAGGGCATTCAATTATTTGTATTTTAGATTTTTGTATGTGGACACATGAAATATTTGCATTTAGACCAAATGTGTGCTTGCCTATGACATCTGCAGTAATCTGCAATAAGAGGACCATCCATGGGGTGGTGCTACTATGAAGGAAAAGCTGTAAAATTATGGACATAAATATTGGAACTTTAAAGATTATGGAATAAAGTGTCTTGAGATTCAATAATACAGATTTCTGTGCCCCTGGTTGACAAGATATTATCTGTTGAAAATCTTCTCTGATAACAATTACGTTAGTCCTCATGGTATACCAGAATTTTGGTTCCTCAAATATATATTCTTCTCTTTGTTATCCTAAGTTTGTTGTTACTATACTTTCACTTTTCTAAATTATCATCATAATTTTAAAATTTTGAATTTTCCTCTGCTTCTTCATGATTTTCAAGATTCATGCTACTACTGCTAATAACCCTATGGGTTTTCTCATGAACAGAAAACTGCCAGGAAGAGAAGCAGGATGAGCACAAGGAGCCATGGCTGAAGCCAAGGTACAAATGATGACGTATACATTGAAGATTTTCAGTGAAGAATTAATTAGGTGATATTTGTAAAGCTCTTTCAGAAGATGAACATTACAATAGGCTTCTATAGCATGATAGTACAGGGTGTCCCAAAAGTCGCCATAAATAGGGAAAATGGGAAATTGTAGCAAAATGCACCTTTATTTACAAAATATTCATTACAGAATTTTACAAAAATTTCCTTTGTATGGAGACTTTTGGGACACCCTGAGAACATATCTCAGTAAATTATAGCTCTTTTGCTTTGTTTGCTCCCAACTTCCTCTAATTTCACTTCTAGACCCTTATACATCACCATATTATTTTTATATGCCTGAATCAGGAAATGGTTTCCCGCTTCTTGACATGAATAAGAAATTTTGGATATGGAGTTAGAATAACTTTTTTTTTTCAGAAATAGCTCTATCCCAAACTAGCCCTGTGATGATTTAAGGCAACTTATTTAAATTCTCTGAGTCTGTATTCTCATTTAGTAAATCAGAAAACTAGTTTACAGTAGTAATGAAATAGACTGAGATCATGAGTGATGAATATGAATAAATCTAGTTTACAAATATAAGATACTTCAAGTTATAATTTAATCAACAAACATATAACTCCTCTAGTAGTATTGCATAGAAATCTTCGGAGAATAACACGGAAGTTTTTAAGGATTTTTTCAAGTAACCTCCCTTCATATCCCAACCCCTATCTCATGTCCCTAGCCATATATTTTTCTCATTTTGGCAATAAGGGAGGTAAAATTTGCTGTTGTCTCAAGGGCCTTCAATGCTTTAAGGCTAGCATTAATTTCTTTAGACAACTATCACACTAGTTGGAGCAACATTTAGTTGTACTTTTCAAGCAGCTATTTAGTCCTCTT
Organism: Indri indri; assembly: GCA_004363605.1. Taxonomy (NCBI): domain Eukaryota; kingdom Metazoa; phylum Chordata; class Mammalia; order Primates; family Indriidae; genus Indri; species Indri indri. Next base: position 40,403 of record RJWJ010001632.1, on the reverse strand, counting down.
ACAATTGATTAGGATAAGCCAGAGGAATAATTTCAAGCCTAAAATTGATGTCTGGTTATCCATTTTAGTGCTGGGCAAATTGGCATTGGCATAGGAGAGAAGGGTGTCTTTTCTATTTCCATTCCAATCATCTAAGCTGTGTTTTATAGTTTTCCTAAAAAGCTAGACTATTTTTGGAAGTACGATGAAAATTCATGGACTCAGACAAGCCTGAAATGTGAACATACCTTGGGGAGATTTTACCATTTGGCTGAAACTTAATAGTAATGAGACTGAATTATCTGTTATGGAACGATAGAATATGTTCTATGCTATGGCCTCAAATTACACAACAAATTTAGACAATCATTTTGGCATTGTATACCAGACTGAACAAAAATATATTTCATGGTTACAAAGTTGTCTAAAATTATATGCCCTACTCTTCTGAATTAGTACCATTATGTTCTGATTGGGAGGAAATCAAATGGATAGTAAATACAAACTGATAAGCTGCAAGATGAGCCAATCTCCCAAAGTTCTCCTAAACCTGGTTAATTATTTCAGGTTGAGGTCAGGTCCTTTGAGTGAGGTCAGGTCCAGTATAAAAGAAAAAAACAGAATAACATTTGGTTAACAAGGTCCTTGTGTCTGGAAATGATTGATTCCAGGATGCACCTCATGCTAGACTGAGGGCTCATATTTATGATCGTGTCCCTCAAATCCCACTAGTGTTCCTAACATATACCAAGTACTTAACAAACATTTATTCAGTGACTGATAATATGTCAAAAGACTTTGGTTGAGCATTCTGTCAAGGATCAACTTCCAAAGGACAACCAGAAATACCTGTTGATCAAGCAAGTCTAAGTTTATCAAATTTACTGTAGTAATGGAAAACACCTTGATAGAGGATTAGCAATGTCCCAAAGTGGGGAAATAAAGAAAAGAGATTTATAGCTTTTAGGGACCTGGTAAGGATTATTTTAAGGAAGGTCCTGCAACGTGGGAGAATGTGGTTGGGAGTGGGCAGAGTTTATGACATAGTAGCTTTCTGTTGGTAGGCACAGTGAGGCATAGGGCTTGAAATGATTATTGATAAGCAAGCTGATAGACATGAAGAGAAAGCCTCTTAGTTGGTTCATAGTTTTATCTTTGAGGATCAAGAGTTTCTTGGTGCAAGAGCTAAGATACTTTTCCTTGGTTTTAGTACAATTTATGATAGGGCAAGAAAGTATTTCTGTCCCAGTATTGTTTAATACAGGGACAGGAAATAGTGTTGGTTTTAGTTGTCAATTAAAAATTAAGTGAAGAGTAAGTAAATATTCATAGAACCACCTAATGAGAAAAATTATCTTAATGAGATAGTGGCATCCTACCCCATTGCAAAATTTACTGTCTCAATGCAAAGAATTCAGCTGTATTATACTTAGTTTTTCTTTTCTGCATGTTTATTCTATGTCTTCCTGAAAGTAATTGAATGGACTGAGAGAGCAATCACACCTTTTCCGAGGTAGTCAATACTTTCTATCACTTTTAATTAAATATTTTTGGCACTGAAGAGTTTTTGCATTGGCACATCTCCCTAACTTATTTTTCTACACTCCACTGGGGAGATTGTAAGCAGGAAGAGAAGACTTCAAATTTTGTATCTTTCTGCTAATTAATATTTCTGCCATTTCAAATTTGGCATTTCATCTTGTATAAGTAATACTTCCATGTTTTGAGTTAATTATTTCAGGTTTTGATTGGGAGATCAACTCTCTCTTTGGCTACATTACCCATCATGCATATTCTAGTTTTGTGATCCTTCTCCTTTGTTTCATTAGCCCATAGAATCCTATCTTGCAGGAAATTCGTGGAAATCTCCGTTCTTCCATTCTCTCTATTGTGGGTTTGTATATTTTTCCCATTTCTTTATTGCTATTTATTGGGGGTATTAGAAGGAAGAACAGACAAGAGTGTGTATTTGGTCTGTCATCTTGACTGAAATATTTTTGTTTAATTTTGGATGTTATATTTGTCTTCAAGTGGTTATTAAGCAATGAGACCATCCTGTACTAACATATATTATATGTATTAATGAAAAGTAATGCAAAATGGTGAAAAATAAATCTAGATTGGAAGTGTTGAGTTTTAGTTCCAGTTTTGAAGATTCTACCTATATGGATTCAAATAAGTCACTTAATCTTTTTGATTTCAGTACCTTCATCTGTGAAACAGTCAAGTTATTCCACATGCTCTTCTATGATCTTTGCAATGTTAATATTCTGATTCTATTTCATCCCAAGACAGGGGATCTAAATGAACTACATTTGAGTACAGAACAATCTGATTATTTGAGTGCAAGTTTTAGGACCATTAAATCTCAAATTGTAACTTTTGGGTCTTAAATCTCAGGTCTAGGTCTAGTTGATATATATATATATATATATATATATATATATATATATATATATATATATATAGAGAGAGAGAGAGAGAGAGAGAGAGAGAGAGAGAGAGAGAGAGAAAGACACTCTTTCCCCTCCTAATACCAAATATGTGATTTTTATTTTTATCAACCTCACTTCTCCCACTCTCTGACACCAAGTAGGTTTCCTACAACTCAATTCAATTTTAACACTAACTACCCAGAGTTAAAAGTGGGTAGTTAACTACTCAGGAAAATGCTATACTTAATATTATGGTTTAATAAACAGAATACAAATGAGCAGTCAGTTGGTGAGGTACATAGGCTGAGGTCTAGAAGGGTCTTGAACACAGGAGCTTCTGGCCCTATGGAGTTGGGGTGTACCACCTTCCCAGCACGTGGATGTGTTCACCAACCCAGAAGCTCCCCAAACTCTGTCATTTAGGGTTTTTTAATGGAGGTTTCATCACATAGGCATGGTTGTAGCCATTGACGATTGACTCAATCTCCACTCCCTTTTTCTACCCATGCAGTGAGGAGGGTGGTGCTGAAAGTTCCAAGCTTCTACTCAAGGCTTGGTGTTTCTGGCAAACAGCACCCATATTTCAGCTATCTAGGGTCCCAGTAAGAGTTGTCTCATTAAAAGAAAAGACACTCCTATCACCTTTATCACTCAACAAATTTCAAGGGTTTTAAGAGTTCTGTTCCAGGAGCTGGGGACAAAGATCAAATAGTTTTCTTAGTATAGTGTGTGTGTGTGTGTGTGTGTGTGTGTGTGTGTGTGTGGGGTGTGTGTGTGTGTGTGTGTGTGTGTGATTGAAATTTAATGCATATTTCTTTCCTATTTTAAAAATTGGTAGGAATGTCTCTTTTTACTTAAAAGTCTTGGATTTTGATTTGTTTCTTTATTAGAGAAACTTTTACAGGAAACTGATTAGACTACATAAGCAAACAATATCTAGAATTTTACACACATACTGAATTGGTTTCATCAGGGACAAAATTACTCCCTTGTGGTGTATTAGATACTTTGAGAAACTATATTGACTCTTTATGTCACCAGGGCACCATTTAGCAAATTGCAACTTCAATGGATTATTAACTTTTTGCATAATATATTTCAATTAAAATGAAATTGGATCTCAATGTAATAAAATAGTTGATGCTGAGTTTAGTCTATAAGCAGAAAAGTAAGCATTGGCAATGCTGCTTAAAGACATTTTACCTACAGGAAACCAAATCAGTTTGGAAGTGAGCTCACTTATGTTTGACTACAGGCAACCACACATAGAATGAATGGATACACATTTTAACTTCTCATCTTCCTCAGGACTTTTCTGGATCTTATCTCCAAAAAGGAGAGCTTTACAAAGTAAAGCTCATTGAAATACTACAAAAAATAATTAAAGATTAACCTTGAAAGATGTTAGTATTTACTTCCCCTCACATCATTATTTTAAGTTAGAATTCTTCAAACCTAATATACTTATAGAACGAGATTGTCTTAGTGTACATAAATTACAACCCAATGAGGAATGAATCCATTAAACTGTGCCTCTTTCGGTACAATGCAAGTTCTATATAGTGCTAGCTTAGGGTAAATACTTGATGGAGCATTTCTCTCTCTCTCTTGAGATCTTTCAACTTTATCTTCTATTCCCATATCCATGCTTCTAATTAAAATAGGCTAACCTAGTACTTCCTTATTCTGGCCAAATTACCTGTTTGGTGATGCATATTTCTAATATATTCTGGTCCTTTGTTCCCATCCTTTTAAAATATCTATCCTAGGTTCTGTCTTAAAACAAGATCTTGATAGTACGACTATTTCTAAATTTTTAAATATAATATTTTCTCTGTCTCTTCCTTTCTATATAAAAAATATATAAAATGTAACTGAAATTACTACTTTCAAGTTACTACATCAATTGACCATCATGGGAATGTCATAATCTTTCTCATCTCACATAGTAAAATGAACTAGTTTATAAAATATAATGAATTTGAAAAAATTCAAGCTGGTTTAATGTAACTACTGGGTGAAAAAGGTCTTTAAGGTTTTAGGTACTAGCTGACCCTCTGTAGCTAGAATCTTCTGTGCCCTGGCTCTTCCAATACATGTTACATAACTGAGCCAAAGATGGCCTCTGCGTATCATTTCTTTCTTTATTGCAGACTAAGGCCCTGTAGCTCAAAAGCCCCCTGGAACCAAACTCAAATATTTATACATTCCAGTTATTTTTTAAACAAGCAGATTTTTAGCCATTTAAAGCCTGCCTGCTTTGCATACCCATGAAACCTCATCCAATACCTGCCAGCCATAGATTAGGTAAGTCTTTTGGTTAAAAGATCCCAAGCTGCTGCTACCCTTTGGACCTCTCTGACCCAGAGACTCCTCGCTGCTCAATGACATCTCCTAGGTGTGTAAGCTCCCTCTTAGAAATCCCTTTCCTGAGGGAGTTCCCATGCTTTCCTCACCTTCTGAGTATTGACCTGTGCCAGTAGCCTCTGGATAATCTTATTTTGTGAGGGACTTCCTCTGAAGGCAAACCTATCAAAGTATTACCCAGTATAACTTGCATGTATTACTGCCACTTCATAGTCATACCTTTTCCTTTGATCAGCCCCCAAATTCCTAGTGTCTCCTACAATCCAAGAGACAGAACATACTTACGACAGAGATAATACTTTTGCTTTTCACTTAATATTAGATGGTACAAGGGAAGTAGTTTTATTATGTTTATCTTGTTTTGAAAGCAGATTGAAAAATAGTTAAATGCAGAATATCTTTAAGCAAACCAAACTTTGTCCTTTTTTCCCATTATTTTAGTTTGTCCTGCTTTCCTTGTATTCTCCCACTCTACGAAAATGTTTTATGCATCTTCTATGTGAGTGGTACTATGCTAAGAGCCATGGGGTATTCACAGATGAAAAACACAGAACTCATGTTTCTTACATTGTCAGTATAAGTTATTTATAAATCTTTTATTTACACGAGATATGAGAGGTTCATATTTTCTTTTATTCAAATAGACTTGATATAATGGTTCAAAATAATCTTTTTTATTTGAAACAGTGGCTTTATAAAATCTTAAAGCTTGCATTGTTTGGAAAAACATTTACCAAAGAGAATGAAAAATGCCTATATATATAAATTTATAAGGATCAACAGTTTGGGATCTTGAAAACAGATTTGAAATTTACATTATTTCAGAAGAAAAATAGGACAAAATGGAAAACAACAAATAAAAATCCATTAAACAATAATTCAATTTGGGTTTACTTCTCCACTTAGATTAATTTACATATTAATATATTATGATCTCTATGTATAGATGAGCACACTGGCATTTCTTTTTGTAAGCTGAAAACTTCCACTTTCTGAAATTTTGTTTCAGCTTTAGCAACTTTTATTGAGTGTCTCCCACCTGCGAGGCAGAGTTCTAAGAAATAGCTTACTGCTCAAACAGAGCAATAACTGTTTGATACAGGTCCCCAAAGAAAAGAAAAAAACAGCTAATAGCAGAATTGTTTCCAAATGTGTCAATTAAAATTGATGAATGTACATAAACCATCAATTGCCCTCTTCCTCAAAGAAAATACGGCACACCTGTTGCCTCACTAACCTCTGACATGTCATTGTCCTTCAAAACTCTATATTCCAACAATCCAAATTTTACTCATCCATCAAAAAACCCAATTCACATATTATATCTGTGATAAAGACTTTCCTTGAAAACGTTCAGGCACATATTGATTTTTTTCATGTCTGTATTTTTATGGTAGTTATTGTTTATGAGTCTCCTCATCACATGTATTTTCTGTAAGTATTACTATTCTACGTGTAAATATCATGTTTTTCATCCTCTGAAAACAGGGTCTGAATTTTGTTCATCTTTGTAATAATTGTGCCCGGACCATAGGCAGTACTCTTTAAATGTCCTTGTGAAATTGTTTTATATCTGGAATGCAGAAGAAAATATTTTGCATCTCCAAAATACCTAGCATACTGTTCCACTTTATTATTAAATTGTAATCTAATCTTCACTCTCAAACTTCCTATCTGATTTCAGGTAAACGAAAGTTTCCCTATGGTTTTAGTTTTCTCAGATTTAATGCAAGATGATGCAGTTGATTAGAAGAACTTTACATATTTATTTATCTTTATTTATGATTTTATAAGTTAAGAGCTGTCAAATGAATAAATTAATTTATTGAATTAAAATGTCTGCCTAAAGAATCCATGAAGAGTTACAAATAAAGTCCTCCTATATCAGCATAGAGAAGTTCTTGTGTTGTAGCACAGGAGAAAACAAAAACACTTTGGCTTCAATGCAATACTGAACTACATAGTCTTAGTAAAGCTTATCTGGTCAAAAGAATATATGGGGTATGCAAAATTCCATTAACTATGCTAACTCTTAATAATTGTTTCCATTTTTGAAGGAGAAAATTTGTTTTTTCCTTTTTCTTTATTTGAGACTGAGTCTCACTCTGTTGCCCATGCTAGAGAGCAGGTACGTCATCATAGCTCACTGCAACTTCAAACTCCTGAGCTAAAACGATCTTCCTGCCTCAACCTCCCAAGAAGCTGGAACTATAGGTGCATGCCACCATGCCCAGCTAATTTTTTGTATTTTTAGTAGAGATGGGGTCTCGTTCTTGCTCAGGCTGGTCTCAAACTCCTGACCTCAAGCGATGCTTCTGCCTATGCCTCCCAAAGTACTAGGATTACAGGCTTGAGCCACCCTGCCTGGCCTGAAGGAGTAATAATATTAACTTTACTGTTTTTGAAATAAATACGGCAAGTTGCTAAATCTTTGACACACAATAAGCATAGTTTTCCTTGCAACATTCCTTTAAAAATTGAATCTATTAGAGGCTAGTCAAAAAGTTAATTTACCTGATAATGCCATACTATCATTTTCTCAAATTTACTGTAATATAGATTACAGGTGGAATGACTAAAATATTCCTCAAAAATGATTGATTGTTATGCATAAAAGAAAATGTTCAAACCCCAAACAAAAAAACTGGAAATGAAAATAGTCTCTGTCATATTATATTAACATATGGCCATGTAAAATATCAGGCTTTTCCTATTATACCAAGGGACCCAACAGTTTCAGGTAAATTTATTTCATGAAATTTAGTCACTAAATAAATGTTGTATATAAGCTCTGTGGCATTTTTTCCTTGTGAGTGAGATAATGGCTCCATAAATTATTGTATAAGTTACATTTTTTCTTTCAGAGTACTCAGCATAATTAGGAGAAAATATGTGAAACATTAATTGGTCTTCCCTGATGTTGCCCAGGAGAAACATTTTTCATTATTAATTTTTAAAATGTAGTATGTGAAACATACTGTGAAAACAACATCCAAGATGCTCCCCACCCGGGACCCACTTTCTTGGTATTTATGCCCTTGTGTAGTTCCCTCTTATGTTGACTAGATGTTTGTGTGGGACTTCCAAGGCTGGGTCATAAAAGGCATTGTGGTTTCCACCTTGCTTTCTCTTGGATCACTTCTTCTGGTGGAAGCCAACTAACACGTGGTAAGAAAATTTAAGCAGACCACGATGGGTGCAATGGGGGAAAACTGAGGCCTCCTGCCAATCGCCAGCACTAGCCATGAGAATGAGGCACCTTGGAAATAAACTTTCCATCTGCAGTCAATTCTTAAGATGACAGCATCTTTGGCTGACATCTGATTAAACCTCCTGAGAGAACCTGAGCCAGACCCATGTTACTAAGCTGCTCCTGAGTTTCCGACTCACTAAGGTTTGGGATAATGCGCAGCAATAGATAAATAATAGACATGGAAAAGAATATATGTAGCATATATGTTATTATAAAACATGATAAAATAAACACCAGTGACACCTCCCCCCAATTTATGAAATAAAACATTATCAAAAGGTTGTGTCGATCTCTATTTGTTTATCCATGTGTTAGCAAAGCACTTTTAAATTACTAGACATTAATATTAAGTCTTGTTTTCTGGCAGAATAGGTACCCCCTCTCACCTTTTTTCTTTCTTTTTTAGGAGTGCCTTGGCTAGTCCCTTTGCCATTTCCTATAAGTTTTATTTTCAGTTAGCACAAGATCAGGAATTTCAGGATCCATGAAAAATACTATTTGGATATTTGTTGGAATTGCATTTTGGACAATTGAATATTTGATATTGAATCCTCTTAACCATTAACTTAATTTGTTGAGGTCTTTCAATACATTTTTATAGTATTCTTCATATACATTTTATAAATCTTTTCTTGGATTTATTCTTAGGTACCTTACATAGACAAAGAAGCTGCTCTTCACTATATTATTTTATCAAGACTTAATTCTTAAATTTCATTGGCTTATTTACCCCAGAAATAAGAAGATAATTATTATTTAATTTTTAGAAAAATAGGATTCTTTTTTTTTAGTATCATTATTATTACTCAACTCATTTAGATTTTACTTAAAGCAATTAAGTTTGGTAATACTAGGAATCAAACCAACTCTTGCAGACAGATCATAATGATCAGTAAAAACAAATCACTTATTCAGCATTATATTTTCTTAACCAAAACATATTTAGTGTGACTCATGCTTTTGCTTTCCAGGTGAAGTAAAAATAATGTAGTATCTGACATTCCCCATACATTGCCAAACAATTTGATAAAAATGTAGTAATAAAATTACACAGGTTGAATCAGAAGGAATCAGCTAAAGTAGTATGTAAATCAAAACTAAGAAAACATCATTTCAGTGATTGTGTTTTTATGCTTTATTATTCATTTTATTGTTATATTCAGCTATTTACTACTGAAAAGAGAGAGATAAATTGTATACTGTCCAGTCAACTTATTGAATATTACCTATAGAATTTGTATGTACCTGTATTTTTTTTTTAAGTTTCTATCAGCTCTCATGTCCTATGGTTTTTTGTTTGTTTGTTTGTTTGTTGGTTGGTTTTATTCCAGGGTATTGTGAGGGTACAAACATTATAGTTACACTTTATGTCTTTGCCTCACCCAAGTGCAGGTTAAAGGCATGCCCTTCCCTCCCTTTAGTGCTCCCCATGTTCTTTAGTTGTAGATTTGCCCCCCCATCCTCCTAATCCCTAGAGAGTATTTTTGCCATGTGATCAACCTAGTGTTGATCAGTTAGTACCAATTTGATGGCGAGTACAAGTGGATCCCATTCTTCTGCTCTTGCGGTGCCTCACTTTGGATAATGGGCTTAAGTTTAATCCAAGAAAGTATAAGAGGTGCTAGATCACTGTCATTTCTTATGATTAATATTCCATTGTAAACATATACCAAATTTTAATAATCCACTCATGGATTGACGGGCACTTGGGTTGTTTCCACATCCTTGCAATAGTGAATTGTGCTGCCATAAACATTCGGGTGCAGATGTCTTTATCGTAGAATGTTTTGTGCTCTTTTGAGTAGATGCCTAATAGTGCTATTGCTGGAACAAATGGTATTTCTATTTTTAGCTCTCTGAGGTATCTCCAAATTCTTTTCCACAGAGGTTGCACTAATTTGCAGTCCCACCAGCAGTGTAAGAGTGTTCCTGACTCTCCACATCCTCGCCAGCATTTGTTGTTTTGGGATTTTTTGATAGAGGCCAATCTCACCGGGGTTAGGTGATATCTCATTGTGGTTTTGATTTTCATTTCTCTAATGATTAGAGATGTTGAGCATTTTTTAATATGTTTTCTGGCCATTATTCTGTCTTCTTTTGAAAAGTTTCTGTTCATTTCCTTTGCCCATTTGTTGATGGGGTTGTTTGATTTTTTCTTGTTGATTTTTTTGAGTTCTAGATAGATTCTGGTTATCATCCCTTTATCAGATGTGTAGAGAGCAAATATTTTTTCCCATTCTGTGGGCTGTCTATTCACTCTAATGATAGTTTCCTTGGCAGTGCAGACACTTTTTAATTTGATTAGATCCCACTTATTTATTTTCGTTGCTGTGGTGATTGCTTTGGGGTTCTTCTTCAAGAATTCCTTGCCTAGGCCGATGTCTGAAAGGGTCTTCCCAACATCTTCATTTAAGAATTCTTAAGGTTTCATGCCTTAAGTTTAAGTCTGTTATCCATCTTGAATTGATTTTTGTGAAAGGTAAGAGGTGGGGGTCCAGTTTCAATCTTCTGCATGTAGCTATCCAGTTTTCCCAGCACCCTTTATTGAAAAGAGATTCTTTTCCTCAGTGTATGCTTTTGTCAGCTTTGTCAAAGATTAGATTACCATATGCAGATGGTTTCATCTCTGGATTCTCAGTCTTGTTCCAAAGGTCAATGTCTCTGTTGTTGTGCCAGTATCAAGCTGTTTTAGTTACTATAGCCTGGTAGTACAGCTTGAAGTCTGGTAGACGGATACCTCCCAGTTTGTTCTTTTTACTTAAGATTGCTTTGGCTATACAAGGTCTTTTCTGGTTCCATACAAAGCGTAGAATTATTTTTTCCAGATCTGTAAAGAACGATAATGGGATTTCAATAGGGATTGCATTAATTCTGTAGATCATTTTAGGTAGTATGGACATTTTAACGATATTGATTCTACCAATCCATGAGCAAGGTAGGTTTTTCCATCTGTTTACGTCTTCTACAATTTCTTTTTTTAGTGTTTCGTAGTTCTCCCTGTATAAGTCTCTTACATCTTCCATTAAATATATTCCTAGATATTTAATTTTCTTTGAGGCTATTGTAAAAGGAATCGTGTTTTTGATTTGATCTTCAGCTTGACTGTTGTTGGCATATATGAATGCCACAGATTTTTGTGTATTGATTTTGTATCCTGAGACTTTGCTGAATTCATTTATCAGTTCTAGGAGTCTCTTAGATGAGTCCTTGGGGTTTTCTAGATATAATATCATATCATCAGCAAAGAGGGAGAGTTTGATCTCATCTGTTCCCATTTGGACACCCTTAATACCCCTCTCTTGCCTAATTGATGTGGTGAGGATTTCGAGCACTATGTTGAATAGAAGTGGAGATAGAGGGCAGCCTTGTCTGGTTCTGGTTCTAAGTGGGAATGGCTTCAATTTTCCCCCATTCAATATGATATTGGCAGTGGGTTTGTCATAAATCGACTTGATAATTTTAAGGAATGAGCCATCTATGCCTATTTTGATGAGATTTTTATCATAAAGGTGTGTTGGACTTTGTCAAATGCTTTTTCTGCATCTACTGAAAGAATCATATGGTCTTTGTTCTTGCTTTTATTTATGTGGTGAATTGCATTTATAGATTTGCGTATGTTAAACCAGCCTTGCATCCCTGGAATAAAGTCCAGCTGGTCATGGTGAATTATTTCTTTGTTGTGCTGCTGAATTCAATTTGCTAAAATTTTGTTGAGGATTTTGCATCTATATTCATGAGGGATATTGGTCTGTAGTTTTCTTTTTTTGTTGTGTCCTTTCCTGGCTTTGGTATCAAGGTGATATTGGCTTCATAGAATGATTTAGGAAGAATGCCATCTTTCTCAATATCATGGAATAATTTCTGTAGTATAGGTGTGAGTTCTTCTTTGAATGTTTGGTAAAACTCTGAAGTGTAGCCATCTGGTCTGGGACTTTTGCATTTTGGGAGGTTTTTGATTGGTGCTCCAATTTCTGAGCTTGAGATTGGTCTATTCAGATATTCTGTTACCTCTTGGGTGAACTTAGGGAGGTTGTATGTTTCCAGGAATTTGTCCATTTCCTCCTCGTTATACAGTTTTTGGGCATATAGGTTTTTGTAGTAATCAAAAATAATGTTTTGTATTTCTGTGGCATCTGTTGTGAGCTCTCCTTTTTCATTTTTGATTGAGTTTATTTGAGACCTTTCCCTTTGGATTCTAGTGAATCTAACGTGTGGGGTGTCAATTTTGTTTATCTTTTCAAAAAACCAGCTTTTGGTTTTGTTGATCTTCCATATAGTTCTCTTGTTCTCAATTTCGTTTAGTTGTGCTTTGATCTTAATTATTTCATTTCTTCTGTTTGGATTGGGATTGGTTTGCTCTTCATTTTCCAAGTCCTTGATTCTATTTATTAGGTTGTCGATTTCTGAGCTTTGTGTTTTTTGGATATGAGCATTTATTGCTATTAGTTTTCCTCTCAGGAGTGCTTTTGCTGTATCCCACAGGTTTTGATAGCTTGTTTCTCCATTATCATTTAGTTTGAAGAAGTTCTTGATTTCCCTCTGTATTTCCTCCTTGACCCAGGAGTTAGTCAACAATAGATTGTTTAATTTCCATGACTTTGTGAGGTGGCGAGTATTTCTGTTGGAATTGAAATCTAATTTTAAACCACTATGGTCCAAGAAAGTACATGGTATAATTTCTATTTTTCTGAATTTGTTGAGGTCTGATTCGTGGCCTAGTATGTGATCAATTTTGGAGAAAGTTCTGTGGGCTGATGAGAAGAATGTAAATTTGGCTTTATTTGGGTGGGATGTTCTGTAGAGATCTGTCAGACCCTTTTGTTCAAGAGCTCTGTTTAAGTCCATTATTTCTTTGCTTATTTTCTGTTTGGAAGATCTGTCCAGCTCATTCAGTGGAGTGTTGAAATCCCCTGTTATTATGGTGTTATTATTTATCATGTTGTTTAGATCAGACAAGGTTTGCTTTATGTAACTGGGTGCTTGTGTATTGGGTGTATAGATATTAAGGATTGTAAACTCTTCTTTTTGGATTTTCCCTTTCACCAATATATAGTGGCCATCTTTGTCCTTTTTTACTTTTGCTATTTTAAAGCTTATGTTATCTGAAAATAGTATAGCTACCCCTGCTTTCTTTTGACTTCCATTCGCCTGGATGATAGTTTTCCATCCCTTGACCTTCAGTCTGAAGGCATCTTTGTCGATTAGATGCGTTTCTTGCAGACAGCAGATACTAGGCTTGTGGATTTTTATCCACTCTGCCAGCCTGTATCTTTTCAGAGGACAGTCAGGCCATTCACATTTATTGAGAGGATTGAGATTTGTGGTAGATTTCCATTCATATTGTTGGGTGAAATCCTGTTGTTTTGTTTTGCTCCTTGAGTCCTCATGAAGTCCACATTCTAGGCTTTAACTCTTGAATGATTTTACTTTGAAGAGTGTCTATTATGCTGTTCAGTGTGTAATGCAGGACTGAGTACTTCCTGTAGGGCTGGTCTGGTCTTTGCAAAATCCATCAGTGATTGCTTGTCTGGGAAGGATTTTATTACTCCCTCGTAGATGAAGCTTAATTTTGCTGGATAAAGAATTCTGGGTTGGGCATTATTCTGTTTTAGTAGATTAAGGATAGGGACCCAGTCCCTTCTGGCTTGTAGGGTTTCAGATGAGAAATCAGCAGTTAGTCTGATCAGCTTTCCTTTATAGGTTATTTGTTGCTTTAGTCTCGCTGCTCAAAGAATTGCTTCTTTCATGTTTACTTTGGTCAGTCTAATAATTATGTGACGTGGTCATTGCATTTTCACATTGAGTCTCCCAGGAATTCTGTGTGCTTCTTGTATCTGGATATCCAGATTTCTGGCCAGGCCTGGCATGTTTTCCTCCAGTATTCCATGAAATAAGTTTTCCAGCCCTTGAGTATCTTCTTCTTCTCTCTCTGGAAGACCGATGATCCTAAGGTTCTGTTTCTTTACATAATCCCACGTTTCTTGAAAGTTTTGGTCTTGTCTCTTGCTTCTGAGTTCTTTTTCTTCATCTGATTTGTTCAGCACATAGACATTATCTTCAAGCTCTGAGATTCTTTCCTTTGCATGATCCATTCTGTTCTTGAGGCTTTCCATTGTGTTTTGAAGTTCCCTGAATTCCTCCTTCATTGACAACATTTCTGTTTGGTTTTTCCTTATTATTTGAATTTCTTTGGAAAATTTTTCATTCATTGCCTGGATTGTTCTTGTGGTTTCTTTATGTTGGGATTCTATTTTCTTTCTATTCCGTTCTGTTTCCTTACAATCCATAATCAGAATTCTTCCTCTGTCAGTTTAATTGTATCATATATGTTGGTATCAGTTGATGGAGATCGAATATTTTCTTTTGGAGGTGACTTTTCTCTCTGATCTTTCATATTTCCTGTGTTCTTTTGCTGATTCTTTCTCATCAGGCTACTTTGTCAAGGACTGGAGGTGCTATGACTGGTTTATGAACTTAATTTTGGGGCTCCAAAGGGATGTTTTTTGGCAGAGCTGAAGAGATGTGCCATGGTCTTGTGCTGTCTTGGTGGGGTTTTGGCCTGTTGGGTTATCTCTAGCCTGTTGTCTGCTCCTTCTGCTTACAGAGATTAGTGAGTTTCTTTTCTTTGCTTAGCTTTCCAGGAGTTGGGTCACTTTTGTGTGTGTGACTCCACTATCGACTACTTGGTTGAGGTGGAAGGCGCTGGGTTTAGTTACGAGGTTGCTCTCTCTTTTGTTGCTTGAATTTTGCGTGGAGGAGTCAGTTGTCAAGGTATTCCAGAGCCTTTGAGTTGAGCTTTAAAATCCAAAATGGGACATACAAAAGCCTGAGTCTTTGGGAAATGTTTTGCCACTCCCAAGGGCTACTTGAGCCTTGTTACCTCTTAAGATGTGGTGAGAGGAGCAGCAGGAATCAGCGTGCCTGAGGCAGTATACTTCAGAAATTGCTTGATCTGTAGCTAGGAGAGAGCTGCTAATATGTTATTCAGGGCTCATTAGGCACTCTTGCGGAGGAATTCCTAATGGGTGTGTCAATTGGTGCAATTGCTAAGGACTGTGGTCGAGATTTTCCCTCCCAGACCACTAGCCCCTAAGACGACAACAGCCTGGGCACCAAGTGCAAGCTTTTGTGTTATGTTCTTGTCAGGTGTTCAAAACCGATCAGCTGTCAACAACTGCCCCTTTTGCTTAGATCCAAGGTTGTACAGATTCAGGCTAGTCCTATGGGGAAAGTATTTTTTCTCCTTTCTCCCTACCTCTAGGGGCGGGCTCTGTCCTAGAGGGCTGTGGGAGGGGCATTGGCTGAGACTGTCGCAAGGCCCGGCCTCAAAAACATCTTCTCTCATTTCTTTCCTCCTCTGAGGGCGGGTTTTCACCTGCCAGAGGGGGAGATACCCCCCCCCGACTGGGGGAAGGGCACTTCCTGGGGCTACCTGGCGTCTCAGCTCAAGAAGTGGCGACCCTTATTATTCCACCCCTTCAAGGGCAGGGTTGTTAGCTGGTAAGAAGTACACACTTCAGGGCTGCTAGAGAAGCCCTGCCTAAGGCCCCTGAGGGACCCAGACCAGAAAGCAGCCTGTCCCACTATTCCTCTCCATCAGATGTGGGGTCAGTCCCTTTGGTACGCAGTATCAGTGGTCAGATCGTAGTCAAGGGTGATCCACCACCCCTACAGGGTCACAGTCCAGAGAACAGCTTCCCTTGTTCCTCCACACTACCAAGGGTGGGGAACTAATTCTTTGGGAGGAGGCGCTGATTACCAAGTCACAGCAAAAATGAGGCTACAGGACCCCGCTGGGAAAACAGCCTCCTTCACTCTCTGCTCAGCCGTTCCCATTGTGGAGTCTGCCCGTTTGGCTGGCAGCTCCGGCTACCAAGTCTCAGCAGAGAGGTGACCATGTGTCTCAGCTTGAAGAGCGGCCTCCTTGGTCACTAGACACTCTTAGGGGTGCGTGCTGTCTCTTTGGTGCAAAATAGCCCCGCTGTGGAGATTCAACAATCGGGCTGCTGCGGTCGTGGGTTTCAGATATACACCCACACACATACACACTCACAGAAAGAGAGTAAAAAGGAAGAAGAAAAGAAAGAGAAGGAAAGAAAAAAATGTATATATATATATATATAAATAAAAAGTAAGAATTAAGAGAAATATGTATATAGAAAAAAAATACAAAAAAAAAATAGTGATCCCTTTACTCCACCTAGTAGTGGAGGCAGGCCCTTTAGCGTGGTGCATGGAGGGGGGTTGAGTCGCCTGGCAGAGGGGGTGGTTATGTGTCCCAGATCACAGTTCTACAAGTGGTCTCCCTCAGTTCACTGTCTCCTTGGCACACAGCGCCGGCGACTGAATGGAACAGGGCTGCCGGAGACCGCCTGGAAACTTGGCAGAAATATCGATCTTTCTCCCTTTTCTGCCCTTTCGGAGGCGGGGCTTGAGTCCATGGCTGGGACAGACAGACTGCAGATTGGGGAGAAAAAGTGGCTTCTCACGTAACTCTCTTCCTCATAGGGCGCAACCAGCTCTGCCCTGGAGGCAGCCGCGATGACTCAGGCCGTTGCCTGGGCAACAAGCCCCGGGCGCTCCAGGCTTTGGGCTCCCCAAATGGTGGGTGCCCACCCACTGCTAGTCAGCGCTGGAGCCGACTGCACCGGGAGGGCATCCAGAGCCGGGGTCCGCCATTGCCATCTCCCAGAACTGCCCCCCAGAGCCGCCCGCTGAACCCGCTGCCCCCCCACCACACAGCGACTCTGGACAGATCCGCGGGAGGACTCTGTGCTGTGTCCCTCCCAGCGCCTGCCAAACTTTCAGCGATTTCCACTGGCAGGGCCTCTTTTATGGAGTTCCCCTCCCCTGATCTGGTCCTGGCAGTCTCCTGTGGCGAGAAGCCTGTCTCCAAACTCTCCCCTGTGGGCTTGGGCAGCGCCCGATCCGGGAAGCGCCCGCTCGGGTCAGTCCCTCCCCTCCGATGCTGACCCAGCGCCGCGCTCCCGCGAACTCAAGATGGACCCCACTCCAGTCTCCACGACCCACTGCTTGTCTGTCGGTCAGTGCCCGATTCACACAGACTTCTGGCACTTCCTTGCCTGCGTGGGAGTGGGGTTTGGTAAAGGAAGAGTCCTCTTCCTGTGAGTCAGATCTCACAGCCCGGGCCAGCCCAACGACGGGCGCGGCCGACCCGAGTTGCACTCCCCACTATTTGACCCGCGCTCTCTGGTATTTGCGATCACTTCTCCACTTCACCTTGTTTTTCCGCAGCACTGCTTGTCCCTCGCTGCTTCTCTGTAGATTCATGAAGCTGATCCTGTGGGAGAGCGCCTCACTCGTGTGTGGGTGTCTGTGTTCTTCACCTCCCACTCGGAGAGCAGAGAGCCAGGAGGTCACCCCTAATCCGCCATTTTCCTGACTGTACCTGTATTTTGCATAAGAAAAAATAGGTTATTTATGTAGCAATTGCTCTTTGCAGTGTTAATAGTACTCAACCTTAAGTCCAATTCTATTTTCAGACCAACCATAAGTCTTTGAATCAGAGCACACATGGAACATTACCTCATAATCCTTAAGTTTTTAATCAAAGATTTTTAACAGTACAAAATTGATGAGAAACTAAAAGAAATTCTTAAAACAAACTAGCTATGACACCTGAACACAAGACTCAAGTTTCTCATCTTTCAGAAACAGCTTCACAAATGGCTTGGAAAACCAGCCTGGTGGTAAATTTAATAAACCATATTGCCTCCCATTCTTGAAGCCAACCATTTTTGAGAAAAATCTAGCAGTACCTGTCATTGAACATCACAGTAAAGGCTGAACTTGTTCTAGTTCTAGATCAGTGTTCTGTCTTGGACTGTTCAATAGTTATTTCCTTCTCAGAATCTTCATTGGTAAATTCAAGAAAGTGTGTTTGAGCACCATCTTCTTTTTCAGCTCTGCAGTCTTTTCTGGTAGAAAGGTCCTTTGTGAATCTCCATGTCAGATGCATTTACTATGGCCTTCGTTTTTAAGAAGTGGCACACCCGATGTAAGGCACAATCAATCTCACAAAACAGCCAGGGAAGCATGAGTAGAAAAAGATGAAAACCATGTGAATTCCACTGGAATTACATGAAGTAAAATGTTGTAGGTTCTACCTCTTATTGAACCTTCAATGTCCAATGAATGGGTATTTCCAAAGTGATGTTGTCTGTGACTCCTCTTGGGCTGCAGCCAGTGTCTTGGCACCTCAGCCCCTAGCCCCATGCTATCCAGTGGTTAGGACCCCCTCAACACCTGCTTGTCCTAATCTATGGAAGCATTTCATTTAACAAAAAAGTATTTCAATTACTTTCTTAACCCCACCACCACAAAAATCACCCTGTAGCAACTAGGCATAGTGTAGAAAATAGCCATGTGTTTTCTGAAGATGTGCTTTTTTATATGTCTGCTTATTTTTGACTTTTGGTGGAGGTAGAGATGTGAAACTGTATGCTCTCTCAGTGTTGGAGTGTCCACTTGAGAAAGCCTTTTGTGATTTGAAATATTTCCCTGTCTCTGGAGGGTATTACTAAATTAGGTTATATAGTCTCCAAAATTAATGGAGCTTTATTTTAATGGGTTTATGGAGATTTAGAAGTGTTTCTCTATAACTAACTATCCCAAAGATTCACAGAAAATAAAGTAATTGAGACTTTAAGTCTATCAGTCTTTTAAAAGAAAAATAAACTTTTTTTAAAAAATGGAAACTGTGAACGTGTTTATATATAAAACAAAGGTCATGTATTCAAGATGAAGTTTCGCATAAATTAGACTGGTTTGAAAACATCTGTATGACTTTTCTCTAATTTTTGTAAGTGTTAAGTATAATACAAGCAATGCATTTTATTTTTATTACATTTAGATTTTTTTCCCATGAAGAGACTAGTAATTCTGAGCCTCCTAAACTTTTTATATCAACTTATTGATCAGATAAGCAAATGTGTTTCTATGTACTGCTTAAGATTGAGAAAAATGTGTTTATAATTCTAATAAAGGTTTTATGTCAAAAGTATAATTTTGTCCTACAGATATCTATACATAATTTCCAAGATCCTTTGCTCACTTGAAGGTGTATGTGTTATGTAAGTGGTGGTTAGCCATACTGTATGGACTCATGAGCTTTGCTCATCTGCTAATTATTTTGTATGATAAAAGGATTATCATTTACCCATCTCCACGTTTGTGTGTGTGTGTGTGTGTAATGAAAAAGAAATTAGTTAATTTGATTAAAAGGTATAGTTACTGTTATGTAACTGAAACTCTACTAAGATCAATAATAGCATAAAAGCGCAACTGTGTATGCAAAGTAATACAATATGTTTTATTTACCAAAGAAAAAATGAGAGTAGTTTGTAAATTATGGCATCTGTTCCAAAATTTGAAAAAGGACAATTAAAAAAAACCTGGGTAGACACACAATGTTGTAGAATTTTTGAAGCAAGATAATTTTGTCTTGGTTTGTAACTGCAAATAATGGAGCTGAAAAGAAGCATTGAAATGTATTAACATTTTGACAAATTTTGCTAAATGTTGATGGGCTTATTCGTAAGACAATTTTAAAAGAAAGGAGCTTGTGAATCTTTCATTTGGCTTTCTCTCTATTAAAATGATAATTGATCTTGAATTTTTTAGTCTTAACAAGGAATAGTAAAAAGGTTACCTTGTGTGATCTGCTCAGAGAGCAAAGATTCATTATCCCAGAAGAATAATATTCAGTGCTTTGCGTTGACTTTATTGAGCTCTAGAATAGGATTCAGCAAATGTTTTTCTGTACGGCCAGAGAGTGAATATTTTAGGCCTTGCAGACTATCAGGTCTCTGTCACAACTACTCATGATTGTACTGCAAAAGCACCATAGATGATGTGTAAATGATTAATTATGGCTGTGTTCAATAAAACCTTATTTATGAACATTGAAGTTTCATATAATTTTCACATGTCACGAAATGTTTTTCCCATTTTAATTTTTTCAAACAATTTAAAAATGTAAAAACTATTTTTACCTTTTCAACTGTACCCAACACTCATGACTAGGCCTGTGGGCCATGGTTTGCTGACCTCTGTGCTAGATTAAAAAAATAAAGAATATATGGAATCACCCTTAGTGTCCATCAACTGATATATATATATATATATATATGTATACACATCAGTTATATGTATATATATATAGAATACTAATCAGTCATAAAAATGAATAAAATAATGTCTTTTGTAGCAACTTGGATGGAAATGGAGGCCATTATACTGAATGAAGTAATTCAGGAATAGAAAATCAAATACCACACGTTCTCACTTATAAATGGGAGCTAAGCTATGAGTACACATGGTTATACAAAGTGGAATAATAGATATTAAAGATTCCAAATGTGGGTGGGTGAAAAGGGGCTGAAGGATGAAAAGTTAGCCATCAGGTACAAATATGCACTCTTCAGGTGAGGGGTACATTAAAAGCCCAGACTTCATTGCTATACAATATATCCATGTAACAAAACTGCACTTGTACCTCCTAAATCTATTGAAATAAAAAAATAAAAAAGCAATGAATGTGATTTAAATAACAAAATAAAAAATAAAAGAACGAAGGGTCATTTTTGAAACAGCTAAAATTTCTTACAACAATGTAAACTTCTTCTATGTTTATTTTAAAATATTATATTGCCACTATGATTAAATAGATAACCGAATATTGTTTTTCAGGTGCCTATCACCGTATTTTAATCAGGTACCTAAATCTTCTCTGATAACTTGTTTGATTTTTGCCTTCCTAATTTAAGAAAATAAGTTTTAAAAATTCAAATGTCTTTACATCTCAAAGTATCTTTGAGATTTTCTAGTGAGCCCCTTGAAAACCACAAATATTTCTTTTTTCACCTTATTAAGAAAAAATATTTTAAATATTTAGGTTTATTTGGTCTGCTCCATATTTATTAATTAGCTCAACACTATTATAAACAATGTATACAAATAAAATCCAAAAATAAGAGAAATTCATTCTTACCTAGGTTAATTTTTCACATGTAGAATGCTATTAATATAAATATTTAAAAGATTCAAATCTCTTGAACACTTTACAGATAGGCCTTGGGCATTTGTTAATTTGCTCACTGTTCATAATGTTCAGTTCTTACCCTCAGGGAAAATGTATTAAAGTCTTATGAAATGCTTAAGTGTCATATATCCCAACAGCTCCCTTCTATTTTGATATTATTGATTACCATAACAACTTAACTACAGCCATTTATTCTCATTTACAGGTGAACTTTGAGTTCCTCTGATTCTTACTTAAAGATTCAAAGGACAGAACTCATGTCTTCAACAAAGGATCACAGTTTGTGTGTCTCAAGGAAAGGACTGTACGGAATATTTTAACTATTGATACATCAAAGAATAGACACTTGGCTAAAGATTGTCAAACTGATATTGCTTAGAAATCTTTCCAATACCAGAGGACAAAATCAGGCTTTATAGGACTCTTTATTTCATAATATGACTTCAGGAGAACAAGCTGCTAACCGAAGATCCAGGAGAACAAGAATTAATTACATAGGAGTGAATGAACTAATGAGGAAATTTTAACAGCTGTTATTTTTTTGGAATATTGTTGATGTTTTAATGCTCTGTTTACTCATAATTATCTAAGGAATCACTTTTTCTTCCTTCCCTATCTCTTATTCTCATTTTAGAATATTATGCTTTTATAAACTGAAATGAAACATTTTGAAATGGAATCTAATTCTCACTGAAGTCTCATAATACAGAAACAAATATTTTTACTGAATTTTCTTATTTTTGTGGCAATAATTATTTTCATTATTTCAGTAAGAATCTGTCTCTATTTTACCTCAAATTGGACAAACTGATTGCCCAGTGTTATATCTGGGAACAAATCATTTTAAGTTAGGTACAGCAACTCCAATTTGTATAGTTGGAGAACAAAGGCACCAAACGCATGCAAAACCCTCAAGGGAAACTGGACTGGTAACTAGCTTGCAGGAATACAGCCTCACAAAGTGATAAGTAAAGTTACTTCCTGGCAGGCTAGGAACCTTAGCATATTTAGGGGGCTTTGAAGTGAGAGGAATTTATTAAACCTATGGGTACCACAGTCAAATCTGGGGGAGAGATTGTCTCGGCCTTGACATCCTAGCCTCCATATGAAGAAAAATTTATAGATTCTTTTAAATAGGTGAACCCTGAAACCTTTGGTAACATTTACAAACAAAATATTTTTGCCTCATAATTGCTAAATACTCCATGATCAAGGAAGCTTATGTGGTTAACACCTCTGTTGCAATAAACCTCTGTGAAAATAACCAGGCTAAATTATAATGAGGCAAGCATTTTTTCTGTTCAGTATTTGAAGATTATTTATGACCAAAGCATAGGGATTATGAAGAAAACTATTAAACTGGAAAAAAAAGACAAAAAAGGTAGGTGACATGTATTTTTGATGTAATTCTTTCTTTAAATTTTTTGTTGATTTGTGTAGTCTATGTGTAGATTTGTTACATGGATATATTGAATACTGCTGAAGTCTGGGCTTTTTCTGTAACCCTCACCCAATTAGTATACATAGCACCCATTACATAATTTTTCATTCTATTCCCCTCTCTCACCCTTCCCAGTCACCAATGTCTATTATTCCACTATGATCATGTGTACTCATTATTTAGCTCCCATTGATAAGTGAGAAAATCCAATGTTTGACTTTCTGTTTCTGTGTTAACTAAGATAATAGTCTCCAGTTCCACCCATGTTGCCTCAAAAGACATGATTTAATTCTTTTTTTATGGCTGAGTAATATTCCATGCATGTGTGTGTGCATGTATACATATATATCACATGTTCTTTATCCATATCTTTGCTATTAACAATAGTGATGTGATAAATATATAAGTGCATGTATCTTTTTGATAATCATAATTTCTTTTCCTCTGGGTAGATATCCAGTAGCGGAATTGCTGGATCAAATAGTAGATCTAGTTTTGGTTCTTTGGGCAATCTCTGTACTGTTCTCCGTAGAGGTTGTACAAATTTAAATTACCACCAACACTATATAAGCATTCTTTGCATCCTTGCCAACATAATATTGATTTTCATTTTTGTCATAATGGATGTTCTAACTATAGGAAGATGATATGTTATTGTGATTTTAATTTGCATTTCCCTGATGATTAGTGATGTTGAGAATTTTTCAAGTTTATTTGCTAATTGTATATCTTCTTTTGAAAAATGTCTGTGCATGTCATTTGCCCACTTTGTAATGGGGTTAATTTTATTTTCTTGTTGAGTTCCTCATAGATTCTGGATATTAATCTTTTGTCATATGCATAGTTTGCAAATATTTTCTCACATTCTATAGGTTTTCTATTTGCCCTGCTGATTACTGTTTTTATTGTGCAGAAACTTTTTTGTTTAATTAAGTTCATCTGTTTATTTTCATTTTTGTTGCATTAGCTTTTGGAGTGTTAGTTATAAATTCTTTGCCTAGGCCAATGTCCGAGAGAGTTTCTCCTAGGTTTTCTTTTAGAAATCGTACAGTTTCAAGTCTTACATTTAAGTCTTTAACTCTTCTTGAGTTAATTATTGTATATGGTGAGAAACAGGAATCCAGGTTTATTCTTATGCATATAGTTATGCAACTTACCAACACCATTTATTGGATAGGGTATCCTGTACCCGGTCTTTGTCTGCTTTGTTGAAGGTCAGTTGGTGTGGGCGAGACACTTTATTTCTCTGTTCTCTATTATGTTCCATTGATCTATGTGTCTATTTTTATACCAGTATCATGCTGTTTTTGTTACTCTAGACTTGTAGTATAATTCGAAGTAAGGTAATGTGATGTTTTCAACTTTGTCCTTTTTGCCTAGGATTGCTTTGGCTATTCAGGCTGGTTTTTTCTTCTATATGAATTTTAGGATTGCTTTTTCTAATTCTGTGAAAAATGGCATTGGTATTTTGATAGGAATTGCATTGAATCCATAGATTGCATTGGGCAGTATGGTCGTTTTTAACAATATTTATTTTTCTGATCCATGAGCATGGGATGTTTTTCCAGTTATTTCTGACATCTACAATTTCTTTCATCGGTGTTTTGTAGTTTTCCTTGTAGAGATCTTTCACCTCCTTGGTTAAGTATATTCTTAGGTTATTTATTTATTTATTTTATAGCTATTATAAATGGGATTGACTTCTTGATTTGATTCTCAGCTTGGTCACTATTGGTGTATAGAAATGCTACTGATTTCTGTATGTTGATTTTGTATCTTGAGACTTTACTGAATCCATTTATTAAATCTAAGAGTCTTTTGGAGAAATCTTTAGGATTTTCTAGATATAAAATCATATCATCAGCAAACAGATAATTTGACTTTATCTTTTCCATTTGAATGCCCTTTATTTCTTTCTCTTGCCTGATTGCTCTGACTAGGACTGCCAGTATTAGGTTGAATAGAAGTGGTGACAGTGGGAATCCTTGTCTTATTATAGTTCTTTGTGAGAATGTTTTCAACTTTTCTCCATTCAGTATGATGATGGCTGAGTGTTTGTCACATATGGCTTTAGTTATTTTTAGGTATTTCCCTTCTATGCCTAGTTTGTTAAGAGTTTTTATCATGAAGGGATGCTGAATTTTTTCAAATGCTTTCTCTGAATCTATTGAGATGATCATATGTTTTTTGTTTTCCCTTCTGTTTATGTGCTGAATCCCATTTATTGCTTTGTGTATGTTGAACCATCCTTGCATTCTTGGAATAAAACCCACTTGATCATGGTACATTATCTTTTTGATGTGCTGTTGGATTGGGTTTGCTAGTATTTTGTTGAGGATTTTTGCATCTTGTTCATCAGGGATATTGGTCTGTAGTTTTCATTCTTTGTTGCATCCTTTTCTGACTTTGGTTTCAAGATGATGCTGATTTTGTAGAACGAGTTAGGAAGGATTCCCTTCTTCTTGATCTTTCGGAACAGTTTCAGTAGGATTGGTACCAGTTCTCTTTTGTATGTCTGGTAGAATTCACCTGTGAATCTGTCTAGTCCTGATCTTTTTTTTTTGGGGGGGGGAGATTTTTTATTACTTATTAAATATCACTACTCCTTATTAGTCTGCAATGTATTTCTATTTCTACCTTATTTATGCTCAAGAAGTTGTATGTTTTCAGAAATTTATCCACTTCCTTTAGGTTTTCTAGTTTATTGGCATAGAGATGTTTATAGTAGTCTCAGATTATCTTTTGTATTTCTGTGGTATCAGTTGTAATGTCTCCTTTTTCATTTCTCACTGAGGTTATTTGAATCCCATCCCTTATTTTCTTGGTTAATCTAGCTAGTTGTCTATCAATTTTGTTTATCTTTTCAAAAAATCAACTTACTGTTTCGTTGATTCTTCATATTTTGGAGGGATTCAATTTCATTTATTTCTGTTCTGATCTTTGTTATTTCTTGTCTTCAGCTAGCTTTGGGTTTTATTTGTTCTTGTTTTTCTAGTTCATTGAGGTGCTACATTATGATGTTAATTTGTGAGCTTTCTGTCTTTTTGATGTAAGCATTTAGCACTGCTTTTTCTTTATACCAGAGGTTTTGATATGTTGTGTCATTATTTTATCTATTTCAAAATTTTTTTTATTTCCATCTTGATTTCATCATCAAATCAAAGATCATTCAAGAGCAGGTTAATTTCTGTGCATTTGTATAGTTTTGAAAGTTCTGCTTATAATTGATTTGTAGTTTTATTTCACTGTGATATGAGAAGATATTTGATATCATTTTATTTTTTTAAGTTTATTGAGACTTGGTTTATGGCCTAACATATGGTCTATCTTGGACATTGTTTAATGTGCTAATGAGAAGAATAAATATTCTGCTGTCGTTAGGTAGCATGTTCTGTAAATATGTGTTGGTCCATTCTAGAGTCCAATTTAAATCCAATGTTCCTTTTTCTTATTTTCTGCCTTGATAATCTGCCTAGTGCTGTCAGTGGGATAGTGACATTCCTGCTACTATTGTACTGTTATCTATCTCTTTTCTTAAGTCTAGTAGTATTTCTTTTGTGAATCTGGGTGGTACTGTGTTAGGTGCATATATGTTGAGAATTGTTATATCTTCTTGTTTAATTGATCCTCTTATCATTATATAATGACCTTTTTGTCTTCTCTTTTTCTGTTTTTGGTTTAATGTCTGTTTTATCTGATATAAGTATAAGTATAAATATACCGTGGGTTTGGATACTTTACATAGTCACATATTTCTTGAAGGCTTTGTTCATTTTTTAATTCTTTTTTCTTTGTTTTTGTGACTAGTTTAATTTGAAAGACTTGTCTTTGAGCTCGGAAATACTTTCTTCTGCTTTGTCTAGTCTATTGTTAAAACTTTTCACTGTATTTTGTAACTTCCTAAATGAATTTCTCATTTCCAATAGTTCTATTTGTTTTTTCTTTAAAGTATCTATCTCTTTAGAAAAATTTGTGTTCATATCCCAGATTGTTTTTCTGATTTCTTTTTGTTGATTGTCAACTTTCTCTTGGATGTTGTTCAGCATTTTTATAGTCAATATTTTGAATTCTTTATTTAGTATTTCTAATAATTCATTTTGGTTTACATCCATTGCTGGAGAGATAGTGTGATCCTCTGTTTTTTTTGTGTTTTTTTTTTTTCATATTAGCAGAATCGTTTCTTTGCTTCCTTCTTATCTGGATAGACTATTTCTTATTATTATTTCTGAGTTTATTTTCAATTGTATGCATTTTTCCCCCCTTGAGGATATGACAAATAATTTATATTGTTTATGATTACCTGGCTTCAGTTCTGGGTGCTTTCAGTGGCAAAGACGCTGTATGTGTTCTTTAGTTATAGATAAGTTTGTATGGTTGGTTTCTCGGGTACTGGTTTTAGTAGCGATGTACTGGCAATGTGAGCAAGTTCATTGCCTCCCGCAGGGCTGGAATGGCAGTGGTTTCATGAAGCTTATCTTGGTCTCTAGTGGTGTGTACTTTTTTCAGTACTTTTTTCACTGGGATGAGAAGTTTAGCTTGCAGGCCAATAGGTGGTGCCCACAGGTAAGAATTGGCTGCAGCAGAAGCAGATGGGTATATGTAATACCCTGATGACATGCATAAGCCAGCCTTAATGGGGGTGTGATGGGGGGAGCTTCCAGTGAAAGGCACTGAGATCTCCATGGAGGGGTGAATGGAGTCATCTAGCTCCACTACCAGGCCAGCAGGAAAATGATCTGCCTCCCTGTCATACTCCTATGCAGGTGCTCAGGATATTCAGCTCTGACAGATAGTACTGACCATCTGCAGGACCGCTTCCATTCCATATAGAGAGCGGGGGGACCCGACCCCACATCCAAGCCGGAGCCTGGAGGGCACACCTCCTGTGGGAATGCAGTCACCTCAAAATGCCCTAGAAAGTCTATCCACAGGTGCGTCCATGTCGAGCTCCTGCAGAAGCAGCCCTGGCTGTGTCCACACCAGCAGATGAGAGGGAAGAGATGTCCCCCTCTCTATGTCCCTTCACAAGTACCAGGACTGCTTGGCCACTGGGGTGGAACCACAGTTCTCCCCGCAGAGCCCAACAAAGCACCCTGTCTCTGCTGAAAGAGGTACAGTCATTCTCTGCCCACAAACAGGAAGCTCTGAGACACAGAAAAGCCTGTGCTCTGGATCCCTTTGTCCTATGGGGTCCTCCCTTGGTGCAGTGCACTCCCCCTTCCCTTAGAAATGGCAATCCCTGAAGGCTAGATCTCAGGGCATCCTGCTGCTCCTCTAGATCTATCCACCCTGCGTGGCTGCTGCAATCCAGTTGGGTTCTGGGGAATGTCTGCATGGGATCTGGTGATGTGCAGACACAAGGGTTGAAGGTCCCTGGGCAGTACAACATCCTGCAACAGTGTGCACCCAGTATGGCACCCGCCACCACAGCTTGGGTACAGGGGGAAAGTGAGGGACCCTGTGCAAGCTGGCAGCCTAGGGTAATGCTCTCGAGAAGTTTCCAAATTTCAGCCCACTCCAGTACTTGGGCTCATGAAGGCAGAGAAGCTCTCCTTAATTTTGTAGAGCAGCAGTCTTTGGCAAGGGATAGGGGAGTCTAAAACACCCCACCTACTCTTTCCACAGAATACTAAGTTCCTCGGGGTTCGATCTCTGCTAGCTTCTTGTTTCTTTCTTTTTTGTGTGTCATAGCTTCTTCCCCTGAGCTCTCCAACAGGCTCCAGCCCTCTCCCTTTAACACTCCACTGGAGCTATGATTATTCACCTGTAATTTTGTTTCTACCTTCAGAGGAGAATTGGTCCCTGAGGTCTCTAGTCAGCCATTCTGGGGGGAAAAAAACAACTTCAATGTTATTCTGAGACATTGTTTAACAAATATCTGGGTTCTGATCAAGTAAGTAGTAAATAGCAAAGTCAAACATAGGTACATTTCCCTAAAAAATTATGTAATACTTGGGTGGGCTTGTTAAACAATGTCTAACCTGCAATTTTCTATCTGATAGAAAAAATAATCCTGGTAGTTAAGGTTTTATTGCTCCATAGGACAATAATGAGTTTGTACCTAACCTAGCAGTCACGCTCTAAGCTTTTCAGATGGTTTTCCTGATAAACTATATAAACCCCTGTTCATCAATGCTTTTGGTGTCAGTTTTACCATCTTAGTGGTTCCCTCATTAATTAATGAGCTAAATAAGATCTTTAATATATGTTCATTTTATATTTGCATAAGTCATGTTTTTAACTTTTTAAAGATTATACTTTGACCTGTATAAGATATTCATGTTTGTATAATAGAATTTTGGGTTCTTATATTCATGTGAGTAATCAAATAAGGTTTCACTATCATACAATGGAAAATAAAGCTAAATTTTAGTCTCTTTTTGTCTTGACTTATATCTAAATTTTTTGATGCAGTCTTTGGAATAATTAGATGTATATCTTTGTGTGATTGTAAAGAGGAAGACAGGCATTCTGAACATAGACTAAATGGTCTTAATGTCATGAACCAGGAATTGTCTCTAGAAATAACTGTCCCTATTTTCCAATTACTTTTGGAAATGACAGAGTAATAGTAAATGTGCCAAAACCAAAATTGTTTTGGGTAGGTATTATATTTTCAAAAGGTTACATTGTGAATACTAATGAAGCCAATGCAGCAATTTGTTTAGTTATTTTGATGTGCATTTTGCAGCTGATGCAAATCTGGCAGTGGCCGGCCACTGGGAAATGATGTTGCACAAAATAAGAATATTTTTTCCCATGAGAACAATATTTAAATTTTCCTTTGGCCTAGGTGGATCACTAAATAAATCTGCACTTAAAAGTTTCCCATGTAAAGTACATATGCCATATTCTGTAATATAGAACTCTGGCATCTTCAGCAACCCTTTGCTGAAGCAGGTAAACTAATTCAAAGGTGTTCATAAGAAAAACGCTGACCTTGTTATACGGGCAAAATTACATGGAAATGAGAAAGTATTTTGGCATCTCATCTGTGTAAGAAGTTCCTTTGTTATATTCATTTGAACACTCATGCTCTCCTCACCCCAATCTATAGTACCCATACATTACTTCTTAGCACTCTTCAACATAAACGTTACATGTATCTTAACTTTTTATTTGTTTTCTCTTTTCTCTACTAAAGTATAAGCCCCATGAGGTCAGAGATTTTTGCCTGTATTTTTTTCTGCTATAAACTGCCACTTAAAAATATGTGTCTGGTACGAATTAAGTGCTGAGTACATATATGTTAAATGAATTGAATGACATGAATGAATTAATTAATGGAATTTGTCTATTTAAGACTATTATAATATTGAAGAATTTTAAGCAGGTCAAAGCATCTCTCCTTCAAAGGTTCCTTTTGCTAGATAATAAAGTTCATAAGACCTCTTTGTTTTTATTTTGCTTCAGAAAAATTTAACATTTGATAAATGATAGAAACTATTACCACAGATCATTGTTATATTACCATCTTACAGATTTAACAATCTGTAATGCTTTTTTCTTTCTATTTTAGTACTTTTCTTGTATATTTTTATAGGGCCTCTAACATTCTGCTGTTATTTAGCTACTGCATACATCGTAAATAAATATCATCTATGTCTATGCCATAAAAAATCCATTTTGATAACTCTGAAATGGTTGTTAAAACCATTATTCATATACTTATTTTACCAACACCTTTCAGAAAACAAAATAAGTTTGAAAGAAAAATACTTTATGTACTCTAAATCAGTGAACAACAGCTATGACTTTTGAATAATTAAACAATAACCACAACAATGCTATATACATTTAAGCTAATTATAAGTGATGGGGGTTTCTTTTAGAATATGTACTGTGACTACCTTGGTAAGAGAAGTGAAACATTTTCTCCTATTAAGAAAAAGATAAAGGCATTTAGCATACAGGAATAGTGAAACATACACAACAATTGAATTCTAACTTCTAGGAAGTTTTGCCTTCTATCAGGTGAGTTCAAATAAAAAATTACCAGCATTAAAATAACTAATTAGGTAGTATACTTCACCACCAACAATTCTGATTGATCAAACACATTAATTTTCTCACAAATGTTAACTAATCAGTGTACAGTTGATTAAATTAAATAAGAGGTCTGACATTGCCTATGAATATATATTTTGTCATCTATGATATGTGTTAGCATTCTAATTGATATCTTGGAGTATTAATATGAACATAAAATACAGGGTGTCCCAAAAGTCTCCATACAAAGGAAAAATTTTATAATGAATATTTTGTAAATAAAAGTACATTTAGCTATAATTTCCCATTTTCCCTATGTATGGCGACTTTTGGGACACCCTTTATTATTGGGGTTAAAATTTAATTGAAAGCATAAAAAGAAAAAAATTCAAACACTGATAGGTGGTCTACAACATTCCATTTATCTGTGCACCAAAAGATTCTTTGTCAATTAGTCTCTGGAACATATAATTAATTTTCTCCTTAAGAACATTGCAGATATTGAATAATTTTCACGTTTTGATGGCAGATAATGATTACTAATTTGTTCTCTAACAACTGCGATACACATTAAATCCTACAAAAAGTTTAAAACTGTCAACAACATTGGAAACTAGAAATCTTTAATCTGAAAAGGAAGAATTTCTGTTTACCAAAGTATAAATGAGGTGATGAGGCAGAATGTGGTGTGGACCACATGGATGTTGAGGGAAAAATGGAAAGGACCATAAGGACTTACATTCATCTATCTGTTCAATTGTTTCAGTCCTTTCTTGAAAAAAAGAGGACTGTATCACCTGTCCTCCATAATCTGCCCTATTCATGCCTCTCATTCTATAACCAATTCTATTCTTAGTTGAAAGAGTTGTGGGAACAATGTCCTTTGGAGAATTTAGTTCTTTATTTACCAACTATGCTAATGAAAGAAATAAAGAGTTACTAAGACTATCCTGAGAAACAGGTCTCCTCACGGGCATTTAATTGGGCAGTGAAAT
This sequence comes from Indri indri, assembly GCA_004363605.1. Taxonomy (NCBI): domain Eukaryota; kingdom Metazoa; phylum Chordata; class Mammalia; order Primates; family Indriidae; genus Indri; species Indri indri. The sequence goes on along the minus strand of RJWJ010001632.1, from coordinate 8,881 downwards.
CAGTAAGACTTCCTTCAATCGGAAAATTTACACAAAACAGATATGATAACAATAAAAACTGTTTAGCACCAGCTATGGGCTAGGCTAATCAGTTACCTCCTTGTTTTGCAAATTAAGGAAATTATTCTTGTAGCTATGGCATGACTATTAAGGGAAAATTTCACAGAATTAGACCCGATACTGACATAAACAACAATAACAAAACCCCGTTTTTTTCTATTAATAGCAAGATGAACCGTATGAACTGAAATCAGTTTTAGGAAGCTGGTACTCTATTATGCTTTCAGTAATAGAGTTGAAAGCTATGATGAAATCACAAGACACCATGATGAAAACTGAGTTGATTTAAAGTCAGGAAGAAATGAATAGGGAATACAGTGAGACAAGGAAACACGGCAAAGGATTTAATATTGCAGACTGAAATTCAGTCTTATAAACAGTGAAGCACTAGTGATGGTATTGCAGAAACTGAATCCGTCATGTGGAGGACAAACCTAGGACATTGTCCTTGAATATAGAGTACCAGAAAAAGAAGAAGAAAATTATAAACCACAAGAAAACACATGTGGAAGATAGAATGAGAAAATTCATGTTCCTATGGAAGAGATCAAAACCAAAGGATAATGAAAGAAAATAAATATAAAATATAATTTAAGAAAATGTTATATAACTGAAAAAAGGTTTGACTTATAAGACTGAAAGTGTTTACCAAGACAAATATCTTATCTCATCCTAGCAAATTTATAAAATATTTCAAGAAAAAAATTAATAATTCTACAATACAGGAGGCAGAAAACAACTTCTTTAGTCCAAATAATAAAAATGACTTTCAAAACTTCTGTATAATAAATGCAGAAGACAGTAAAGTAAAATCTAAAACATTTTAAGAGATAAAGGAATTAAATATGTATATGTATGTATATGTATTTATGCCTGGTAGTTTGTTAATCATGCACAGAGAGCAGAGAAAGTGAACCACCCATGTTCTCTCATATGAATCACTTGAAGATATATTCTAGCTAACATAAATATGAATTATTTATTAAATGTTTGTTAAATATTTAATATAGCTACCGGTAGTACCATTATTAGGGGCAGACATTATGCTAAACACTTAGGATAAAAAGGTGGGGCAGGCCAGGCTTGGTGGCTCACGCCTGTAATCCTAGCACTCTGGGAGGCCGAGGCCAGCGGATCCTTTGAGCTCAGGAGTTGAAGACCAGCCTGAGCAAGAGTGAGACCCTGTCTCTACTAACAGATAGAAAGAAATTAGCCAGACAACTAAAAATATATAGAAAAAATTAGCCGGACATGGTGGCGCATGTCTGTTGTCCCAGCTACTGGGGAAGCTGAGGCAGAAGGATCGCTTGAGCCCGGGAGTTTGAGGTTGCTGTGAGCTAGGCTGATGCCACGGCACTCTAGCCCGGACAACGGAATGAGACTGTGTCTCAAAAAAAAAAAAAAAAAAAAAAAGGTGAGGCAAACTTCACATGGTGCTTCTTGTTAGACTTACACAGTGCTGCAGAGTGTATAACTAGAGATATGAGCCACAGAGTGAATCGAAAAGGATCCCTGAGAAAGTTTTCTTTGAATTGAGATCTAAATAATGAGCGTGAGTAATTAGGGTCATTGGGTTGAAGAGGAAAGTATATTCAAAGATCCTGGGAAGAGAGTTACCAGGACATGGTTAGAGACCTGAAAGAAGGCAATGTGACTATGGAGGACAAAAGGGGGTCATGATGTCACGCGAGGCATGGGAAACGGTAGGAAAAACATTATGCATGGCTTTATAAGCCATATTAACATTTTTGCTCTTTATTCGAAAAGCATGGGAAGCTATTGATTGATTTAAAGTGTGTGTGTCCAAATGACAGGTTCAGACTCACATTTTTAAAAGTTCAGACTGATTGAATTATTGGGAAATATATTCAAAAAGAATATTTTAGATGTAGGAAAACCATCTACAGTGCTATTTTATTTGTGTGCCTCCAGAGATGAATTAGAGTGACAGTGATAGGCATGAGGAAAGGGGACAGCTTAAACATATACTGGAGTAAAAACGTCTAGGTTTTTGGTGTGTGCCATTTATAGACATTAATGCTTTTCATTAAGATAAAATATGTTAGAAGAGGTGGGTTTAGTGTTGGGGAGAAAGTTACATGTACAGTGTTTGGGTTAAGTGTTAGTAACCCTGGAGACACTTAAATGAAAATCTCAAATTTCACTAAGGAAACTGGTTTTGGATTTCTGAGTAGAGTTCTCAGACAGAGATACAAGTCTGTGAGTTATCATATGTGGAATTTATTAAAAACTTTGGAACTGTGTAAGACAGAGAAAAGAGCTCACAAATATCCAAGCCTGGAAAACAGGAATAGGCACTAAGCCCTGAAAGAAGTTATAATTAAACTAATAATAAGTATTTTTATAAACATAATTTTTAAAAAGGATTCCTTAGGAGAAGATACATAATATAATAAATGGCTTCAATAAGATAGAGGTTTATTTATTTCTCAGTTACATGTGTATGCAATCCAAGATTGGTTTGGTGGTTCCAAGTTTATCATCATCCTTACCAAGTGGTTTTGATTCTCAAGTTCTCCTCTGGCTTCAAGATTCCTGCTGTGGCCCTAACCTCAGTCCTTGTTCCAGGCAGGGAAAAGAGGAAGGATGGAGGATATCCAGAAGCCTCACCTGATTTAAGCTCCATCTTATCGTTTACTCCTGGGTGCAAGGGCATTGGGCAATGTAGATTTTTGGCTGGGCACATAAGCATCTGGAATGAAACTTTTTTTGTTGTTAGTAAAGAAGGAGAGAATGGGCATTGGGGAGGCAACTAGCTGTCTGTGCTATAAACATACTTTGGGAAAATCGTCCATGTATTACTGTTTATAGTGTATGTTATTACAGACTTTCTGAATTAGGCAAAATATGTTCAAATATTGGGCATGTTTATAAATTTCGACTGAGCGTTTTCACTTCTAGGAAGTTATTCTAATAAAACAGATACTCTGTCTCAACAAACTACTTGGAAAGTTTACAACGATAGTCATCTTGGTATTTAGGTTGGAAACAAACCAAGTGTTAAGACCAAAGTTGCAGGTTCTGGACACCAACCAATTACTTGTTGAATGGGGTATGGGATATAGTTGTACCCTTTAACATAATTCAAATTGGAGCTCCTGGTCCCATTATTTTAATAATAAAATTTACTTTGTTATGTCAAGCTTAAGCCTTTCTTAAGTTTTAGTATTCTGCACCCTGGTCAGCCTTTCCCGAAGTATTATATTCTTTCACTCTCCTTGTCCAGTGCTCTATAGCCTATTGCCAATTAAGTATTGCATATTGATATGGTCTGTTATTATTATTTGAAACAAGTAGTGTTGTCATTATCTAATTATATTTAGTGTTGTCATTCAGAGATTTCATATCCTGGACAATAAGGAATATAATATTTTGTTCATTCTTCATCTTGTGAAATCAGTTGAAATTTCTTTCTTCCTATATATGGTGGGAGACACCGATAATAATCAATTTATCTCTGTAGGGTCTTAATTTTCCTAATCAGTTTGGCTTGCGTAACAAATATTAAGAAGCATACAAGTTTACTCTTCATATATAGGTAATTACTTAGAAAAAATAATATTATATGCATTACACTCCCTTATTATTAAAATTAACTAATAAATTAAATAAAAAATACTATACTATAAACTTTCATTTGTATAATAACTTTCTTGTTACACTTCATAGTAAATTTTCTTTTTATGATTATAATTAAAGATTCATGCTTTTTTTCACAGACTCAACTTGTTACAAATTACCATAGTATGTTACACATCTATTGTCAAAATTTAGACAATGAGAATCCTTTTTAACTGAGCTCATTTGTCCTTCTAGCACTATCCATGACATCTTTAAAATCCTCCTCACTTTTGGGCAGTCATAATATGTTCTACATCACAGGATCAGCTATTACTCAACAAATACTAGCTCCTTTTTACAGAGGAAGAGAAAAGATATTAGAAAGTAAATTATGGGCATTGGGGGCTGACTATCAAATTTTTTTACATGAGTAAACCTGGTAGATAGGATGGAATTGAAGCTGGGCTAAAATAGTGCTAGAATTAGAAAAGATACTACTTTTAAAAAGACTATAAATTCACACTATTTCTAGTTTAATGTTATTAAATATTTATTTTTAAATTTTATTTTGATATGAGTTTATCAATAATATGCACATTTAGATTATTAATCTTTCTCAAGAGTTTTAAATATGCCCCTTTTTCTTTTATCATCCTATGGCTCATTGACTTCCATTTTTGAGTCACTTCAGTCTTTCACTATTTGTTACAGTAGGAGAGAGAACTGTCCCCTGATGTGTCTATGCTTTTCTGTCATCGTATTGATAGCTAGTTAAAAAAATATGTAGAAATAAAAACTCCATTTTATTTCCATATTGTATTAATAGAAATGAAGTAAGTTCTAGTTTACCAGAGATCGAAGTAATTATTTTTAAGGTAAAATGTCAAAATGTACACTGTCATAATTAAGATTTGTGACATATACACAAATGCATGTTTTAAGTGAAAGAAAAAGTAAACTCATTCTAAGAGCAAATTTTTATCAAATATAATTAGTGGCATCATTAATGTGCTGTTATGAAGCACAGCCATTTGTTATTTTGAAGGTTTCAATAATCATTGTGCAAATATGAAATGCAAATATATAATCAGCTAATTTCTTAATCATTCATTTAAAATATTTATTGACTATATGCTCCATGCTGGATGTTCTTTAATGTCTTGTCTACAGTAGTAAACAAGACAGTGACATCTCACCCCTCCCTAAAGTTACAGAACAATCGAGAAAACATCCAGTTAAATATGTGATTATTAGGTAGCTTCATGAATGTTATGATAGTAGAAACTAGAATTTTATGGGAACTATGGCCATGGAACAAAACCTGCCTTAGTGATGGCCTTCTTGAAATGTCACATTTAGGTTAAAAGCTAGAGAATAAATAGGATGTAGCTAGACAGAAGGTGGAGGTTGCATAGTGGAAGTGATTGCCTTGAGCATGGCAAAATTAGTTCATGGGGGCCAGAGAGTGAATGTTATCTATTTTTAGGAGTTAGACTTTACCCAGAGGACAAAAGTAAGTCATTGAAGGGATTTAGCTAGCGAATACTCAGATTTGCACTTTAAGAAATATTACTCAGACTGGAATTTGAAATTATAGAGGGATAGGTTTAGAGGAAAGAGAGCAATTAGGAGGCTATTTCAGAACTATAGTAAAGGAGGGTAAAGCCCGAGAAGACTGTGGGGTGATTTGTGATAGGCAATGGGATAGAAAATAATTCATATCCAATCCATCACGAAAAACACTGTTGACTTTTTTATTGACACAATAATTTCCCATGTTTATGAAGTAGAGTGGGATGTTCTGATACATGCATACATTGTGTAATGATCAAATCAAGGTAATTGGCATATCCATCACCTCAAATATTTATCATTTATTTCTTATAAGAACATTCAAAATCCTCTCTTATAATTTTTTGAAATACACATGTATTATTGTTAGCTATAGTCACCCTACTGTGCAATGGAAAACCAGAACTTATGCCCTATATCTGACTAACACTGTACCTATTGACCAACCTCTCCTCCCCACTCCCCATCCTCCTTATTCTCTTCAGCCTCTGGTAACCACTATTCTACTCTCTACTTCTATGAGATCAATATTTTAGATTCTACATATGAGTGAAATCATCTGGTATTTAACAACAAAATGTTTCCAGAATCTGACCACAGCTCACCATCTGCCCTTCCACCATCCTGTTACAAGTCAACAACATGCCTCATCTCAATTATTGCAATAGCCTCTTAATTAGAGTTGTCAGATTTAACAAATGCAGATTTTATCTGGCAACGCTCCTCCTATTTCCTCTCCCTATCCCTCTCCCCATACCAATCTCTTCTCAGCATAGCAGCCAGAGTACTGTTATGAAAATGCATCTCAATCATGAAAAGTTCTAAAAAGCCTGACTGGTTATGACATATTTTTTTGTACACTTGGGGTTTCATTTGCTAATATTTTGCCTAGAATACTTACATTTATGTTACTAAGTTCTTTGGCCTCCAATTTCTCTCTCTCATTCTGCCATGGTCAGGTTTAGCTATTATGATTATATTGTAGTCATTGAATTAGTTGTGGAGTGATCTATTTTTTTCAATTCTCTGGAAATACGTTTATAAGATTAATCTTTTCTTTGAAATTTTATAGAATTTGTCTGAAAACCACTTAGGCCTTGTGTTTCCTGTCATTTCACATTTTAAAATACTGATTCAACTTATTAGTTATGACAGTATTTTTGAGTTAATTTTTATAAGTTATTTTATAGGAAATTGATTATTTTGTGTACATTTTCAAGTTTATTATAATAAAATTCTTCATTTTTTCACTTTGTAGTCTGAACTTTATCTCTACTTATGTCCTTTTCCCATTTTTCATCTTCATATTATTTATGTATGCTATTATTCTTTATTAAATTTGTCAGCATCTGTGCATTTTATTTATTTTTTAAAAAATACCCTAGCAGCCCTATCATAAAGTGGGCAAAGGACATGAACAGAAACTTTTCAAAAGAAGATAGACTAATGGCCAACAAACATATGAAAAAATGCTCAACATCTCTAATCATCAGGTAAATGCAAATCAAAACCACAATGAGATAACAATTAACTCCAGTAAGAATGGCTTATATCAAAAAATCCCAAAACATGGGACCAAAACTAGTACAACCTCTGTGGAAAATAATATGGAGAGACCTCAAAGACCTAAAAGTAGAACTACCATGTGATCTAGCACTCCCACTACTGGGTACTTACCCAAAGGAACAAAAGACATTCTATAAAAAAGACATCTGCTCTCGAATGTTTATAGCAGCACAATTCACAATTGCAAAGATGTGGAAACAAACCCAAGTGCCCACCAATACATGAGTGGATCAATAAAATGTGGTATATGTATACCATGGAATTCTACTCAGCCACAAAAAACAATGGTGATCTAGCACCTCTTGTATTATCCTGGATAGGGCTGGAGCCCATTCTACTAAGTGAAGTATCCCAAGAATGGAAAAACAAGCACCACATGTACTCATCATCAAATTGGTGTTAACTGATCAACACTTAAGTGCACATATAGTAGTAACATTCATCTGGTGTCAGGCAGATGGGAGGAGGGAGGAGAGGATGGGTATGTTCACACCTAATGGGTGCGGTGCGCAACATCTTGGGGATGGAAACGCTTGAAGCTCTGACTCAGTGGGGCAAAGGCAATATACGTAACCTAAACATTTGTACGCCCGTAATGTGCTGAAATTTTAGAAAAATAAAAAATTAAAAATAACCTACTTGTGTCTTGTTGAATCTCTTCATTATATATTTGTTTCAAATTTCATAAATTTTTGATCTTCATTATCTTTTAACTTCTGTAATCTTTGGTTTATTCTATTGTTCACATATAATACTATTCTTTTTAGTTTGTATGCTTGAAATTTTCATAAATTTTTTCTATTTGTCAAAATTTCTCATAGCTATTAGTTATACCTATATGTCCAACTGATTCAGTGTATTTTATTTTACCTTATTTTATTTTGGCAACAATATTTCACAAATGGTGCCATGCAATTTATATTGATTATTTTACCTTATGTCTGAACTTCCTGCATGATGATCTAGTTTTCTGAGTACAATCTCAAGATATAAACAATGAGAAATTAAGTATATCTATGAATTCATCAATTTTAATAGATTTGATATATTTCAGTAATCATCCATTTTTGAAGCTCAAATTTTTCCATCTTTGGCTAATGGGAGTCTCTTCAAGTTGCCTCCTATGTCCTCTTACACTCTGTGATCTAAGATCAAAAATGACAAGATGATCAGGCGCATCCTAGATATTTATGATATCAGCTTGGAATTAGATATATCTCCAAGGAGCCCTGGTATTTCCTTTTAGTAGAAACCACATCTGGGTGGTAGGTTTGCTTTTCCTACTGGGTTTCCACACTTTCTATGGTGTATCAATGAAGAGCTAAGAGACGTGTATTTTATTTATTTTAGAAAGAAAAATAAATTCTAAATTCATAATTCATATTTTCTAAATTTAAATGAAGATTACAGGATTTTACTTAATTTATTTGATTTGTATCTCTTTTTCTCTTATACTGAAAATCTTGGTTCCTAATATTAGTATAATTACTTACATGTTTTATGTGCTTTGTAGTAGAGTGTGTGTGTGTCTATAATAGTTTCAAAATTACACCAACATTAAACTTAATAACAAGATCACTGGATACAAGTTAAGATACAGTGATCTTTAGTTCTGGTCCCACTTAAATATATAAAGTGAAAATAATATTTGCTGATCGATTGCTACAAACATCCTTGCTATTATTCCACCAATTTGGTACAAAATAACCTTAGCGAGTTTCAGTTTGTTTTTGATTCCAGGAATTGCTTCACTTTTTCATTTTGTGTTTAATATTGTTTTTCAAATATATAAAACGTAAACAAGGTTCTAAGGTCAAAACTATAAAAAAGGCACATTTTAAAAATGTATAACTTTTCTATTCAGGAGGCTGAGGCAGAAGGATTACTTAAGCCCAGGAGTTCGAGGTTGCTGTGAGCTAGGCTGACGCCACGGCACTCTATCCCAGGCAACAGAGTGAGACTCTGCTCAAAAAAAAAAGTAAATAAAAGAAAAAAAAATTAAGAAAAGAAATTTTAAATTAAAAAAGAAAAAAAGAATATAGAACAAAAAGGCTGGCCTTTCCTCAAATAAAGGAGAACTCCTACTGCCTGACTGCCTTCA